>CM077000.1:75763539-75943052 GCA_039090855.1 Macrothele yani | reverse complement strand
CTCACTTATAAACGTGGAAAGAGCGATGACCACTATTTGATGTTCCTGGTCCACGTCAAATATCTGTATTAATTAACAGGTAGAATTGGGTAGACATACACCAGTAATACTAATAAAAACGCTAAAATCCGCTTTATTGGTGTATTATTAGAAACACTAGTACAAAACGCTAGCTTTCACCACCACGGGTGGCTTCTTCAGGCAGAAGTACTCAAATGAAAAAACAGAAAACTGGAACTCGGTTTTCTGCTTTTTGAATTTGAATACTTAATTTGAATACTTCTGCCTAATAATACACAAATGGATTTCAGCGTAGCATTAAGCGTTTTGTACTAGTGTTTCTAATAATAAAAGAAGCAACCTGACAAAATGTCTTCAGTTTTTATATGCATTAATTATTCGCTTCGCCTTCGGCTCGAAGCTGGAAGACACTGGGTTCTTCAGTTGCTGCTTACCATCTTTGGTGAATCCCCAGCATTGTGCGAGGCTAAAAGAAGCAACCTAATCGCCAGCTAGTTGGCTCATTAGGGTAGTGGGGGAGTCTGGAGGAACGTTCGAGGTGTTCGTGGAAAAACCTCTGTGACGTACCTGACAGCAGGACGCACACGACATAAAGGCAGATGAGGAATCAGAATAAACCTCCGCGTAGCTCAATTGGTAGAGCGACCTTTTCCGGAATGAGGGGATCCGGGTTCGATTCCTGGCGGTCAAAGACGGAGAAATTTCTCCGTAACTCACTTATATGACCCGACCGTTCAAAAGATCTTGCCATGACCTCTGTTTGATCTTTCAGCGGTGACGACGAAATGAGCAATCCTAACGCACTTCGAAAAATAAATGTGTAGTGGCATTCGAGATTGACTGGGAGTTCTCAAGTGCACGTTCCACAGTGGATGTCTGCCTGCAACGATTCATGGTCACGCTAGACCCGTGGGCCATGCCCCCGGCCCTCTTTCGGGGGGGGAGATGTGACGTACCTGCCAGAGGACGCACACGACATAACGGCAGATAGGAATCAGAATAAACGTCCGCGTAGCGTCAATTGGTAGAGCGACCTTTTCCGCGGATCCGGGTTCGAATCCTGGCGTGGACAAAAATGACGGAGAAATTTACTTCGTTATACCTCGTCTGCGAAACACAATAGTGCCCGGAAAATGACTCTGACTAATAGAGACAGGAGAGCATTAAAGAGGATTGTTACCTGCAATAAGAAAGCCACTGCACCGCAAGTTAGTGTGGAGCTCAATCTGCATCTCCAGACTACAGTATCAACGAAAACAATATGCAGGGAACTGCATAAACAAGAAATTCATGGCATAGCTGCTATTGCAAAACCTCTGGTGACCCGGATGAATGCACATCGGCGACGGCAGTGGTGCCAGGAGCATACAACATGGATTGCCGATGCATGGAAGAGTGTAATGTGGTCGAATGAATCCACATTCACACTATTCCCCACTGCAGGACGTGTTTACGTGTGGTGACCACCGTTAGAAGCATACAACCAGGACAGTCTGCACCCGATAGTGCAGCATGATGTTGGTCCTGTCATGCTCCGCGCGGTCATATCGTGGCTTGGTTTTCAGCACGTTCCCTTATCATCTTACAAGTACGGATGCCTGGCAGTGCGTATGAAACCATTTTAGCCGACCAAGTCCATCCAATGGCTTAGGTATTGTTTCTTGCAGGAGATGCCATCTATCAAGATGATAACGCCCCAATTCACAGAGCTCGAAATGTCCAGTCATGATTTGATGAACATAAGGACGAACTTTCACACCTTTCTTGGCCTTCCCAATCACCAGACTTAAACATCATCGAGCCACTGTGGACTACGTCGGAAAACAGTGTAACGTCATGTTATCCTTCTCCTGCATCTCTCAAGGACCTGGATAAGTTTCAGCATGAAGAATGGTGTAACATTCTACTAACCACCATCCAGGATTTGTATGCGTCCATTCCAAGGAGGATTCAGTCAGTTTTGAGTGCCAAAGGTGATCCCACACTCTATTAGGCACGTAAAACCGTATTTTCCAGGTACTCACATTATTCTGTCCAACACCTGTAAGTTAATGTATGTATCACAAATTACCTGCGAATTTCGTTTACCAGGCTCTCAACAGTTTAATTTCTGTATATTGTCTCCACCGTGATGCTTTTGAAGCATGTGTGCTATAGAAGTTACACACACTGTGGGAAATAGGTAGTGAGACTGAATTTTTTTAAAAATGAGAAAGCACGAAAACTTACATGAATACATTTTATTAAAAACACATTCCTCCTGCGTGAATACAAAAAGTAGCACGATCAGTCAACAAAACAAAGAACTTGTGGAGGAAATATTTCGATATGGTGTGAATGAGTTGATAGCAGAGTTCTTTATAGGTCTTCAAAGTTTTGAAAAGCTCTTCCTTTAAAAAGACAACTTTAATTTATACAGAGTAGAAAGTAGTCACACGGTGACAAATTTGGAAAATAGGGCGGCTGGTTGAGTATACACACTTGTTCTCATGCCTGAAATTGCTGTACACTGACTGCTCTGAGTGTAGGAGCGTTATCGGGGAACCACTGCCGGTTTTTGTACTCAGGCCTCACGCTAACAATCCTCTTCCACAGCCGCTCCAAAATGGATGTGTAAGCACTGCCAGCGACAGTTGTACCTTCAGGAATGAACTCGTGATGCAGAATTCCCTTGCTGTCGTAACAGCGTACAAGCTTTGTCTTGACTTTGGAATTATGTAACCTGATATTCTTTATTTTGGGTGACTGTGGCGACTTCCACTGAGCACTCGGACGCTTCGTTTCAGGATCATAACGACAACACCATGTCTCTTAACCCGCCACAATGCTTTTCCCGTGCTGTCACAAAGCACACAAGCATTGTCTCGATTTTGGACTTCTGTAACCTGATCTTCTTTCCTTTGGGTGACTGTGGCGACTTCCACTGATCACTCTGACGCTTCGTTTCAGGATCATAACGACAACACCATGTCTCTTAACCCGCCACAACGCTTTTCCCGTGCTGTCACAAAGCACACAAGCATTGTCTCGATTTTGGACTTCTGTAACCTGATCTTCTTTCCTTTGGGTGACTGTGGCGACTTCCACTGATCACTCTGACGCTTCGTTTCAGGATCATAACGACAACACCATGTCTCTTAACCCGCCACAACGCTTTTCCCGTGCTGTCACAAAGCACACAAGCATTGTCTCGATTTTGGACTTCTGTAACCTGATCTTCTTTCCTTTGGGTGACTGTGGCGACTTCAACTCAGCACTGTGACGCTTCGTTTCAGGATCATAACGAAAACACCACGTCACGTCACCAGCCACAATGCTTTTCCCGTGCTGTCACAAAGCACACAAGCATTGTCTTGATTTTGGACTTCTGTAACCTGATCTTCTTTCCTTTGGGTGACTGTGGCGACTTCCACTGAACACTCTGACGCTTTGTTTCAGGATCATAACGAAAACACCATGTCACGTCACCTGCCACAATGCTTTTCCCTTGCTGTCACAAAGCACACAAGCATTGTCTTGATTTTGGACTTCTGTAACCTGTTCTTTTTTCCTTTGAGTGACTGTGGCGACTTCAACTGAGCACTGTGACGCTTCGTTTGAGGATCATAACGAAAACACCATGTCACGTCACCAGCCACAATGCTTTTCCCGTGCTGTCACAAAGCACAGAAGCATTGTCTTGATTTTGGACTTATGTAACCTGTTCTTCTTTCCTTTGAGTGACTGTGGCGACTTCCACTGAACACTCTGACGCTTCGTTTCAGGATCATAACGAAAACACCATGTCACGTCACCAGCCACAATGCTTTTCCCGTGCTGTCATAAAGCACACAAGCATTGTCTTGATTTTGGACTTCTGTAACCTGATCTTCTTTCCTTTGGGTGACTGTGGCGACTTCAACTGAGTATTCGGACGCTTCGTTTCAGGATCATAACGAAAACACCATGTCACGTCACCAGCCACAATGCTTTTCCCGTGCTGTCACAAAGCACACAAGCATTGTCTTGATTTTGGACTTCTGTAACCTGATCTTCTTTCCTTTGGGTGACTGTGGCGACTTCCATTGAGCATTCTGACGCTTCGTTTCACTATCATAAGGAAGACACCATGTCTTGTCACCTGCCTCAATGCTTTGGAGAAAAATTCGCACTGTAAAACGTAACCCTTTTCGTGTGCGAGATTGGTGTTATGTTATGTCTAAAACTATGACTAAGGAAATGTTGAACTAAATGAGAATACGATGCAATAGTTGCACGGGATTGCTCAAATTAAGGTTTTACGTCCAGGCGAAACATATACAGGAGCCAAACTTACGATATCATTTTATTGGTTCAGCAACGAATGATGACATCCACAATATAGAAGTGCATCACATATATTACCTTAATTATCTATCGTATATTCTAGCTTAACAAAGATCGAACATCTCCACACACATGCACTAAGGAACTGCTGTATCATCATTTTTATCTACCGTTCTTATCACATTCATACGTCACTCTCTCTGATCTCAAAAGTGTTGCCAACCTCATTCATGTGAGAGAAAAGATATCACGTTATGTTTGGAAAATGCAAAAGAGAACAAACTCAAATTTAAATTGGAAAAGGAACTAAAAATGGAAGTTATTTTAGAATATACGTCCCAATTGTTTCTGAAGTCTCTAGGACGCATTTTACATACTCTACTCCTGCATCTTTCTGGTCGTCTAACAAAGCATGTGAAACGAAAAGGGCAGAAACTCCCGCCTTTCCCCGAATTCTTGCACTAAAATTTGTCGAATGGTCTCCTTATTAACACAGAGCTGACATTCCATCCAGTCTCTTCCTATCCTTTCGCGAAGTTTCTCAATGAGTTCAGGCAGGCGCACTGAAATCAGGAGTCCGGATCTTTCGTCGTTTTCCAAATCCTCCCACCCATCGTTGAAGCGAGGAAAATATCGGAATATTTCCGCATGAGATAGACAATCATCCTTACTCAGCAATTAAAGTGTCTCATCTGTAGTTTTATAGATTTTCAAATAGAACCGGATATTTTCCCTCTGCTCCATGACAGGGCAGTGACAATGTTCTTCCACAGAATGACGTCATGCACAGCGTAAATTATCGCCAGCGCAATTCCCACGCAAACGCTGTTGCCACCGCATAGCTGATAAGTGATTTATTAAAAAATCATGCCTTCCCAATCTTCATGTTTTACTGGGATTTTTTTAAATCAGTTTCATTTTTTAATTGCTGCACCATATACGTTAACGACACCTAAACAATATTTGGGTGGAGTATTTTCTCTAGAAGAAAACTAATTCCGTCTTAACTCCCTTAATACATTTTTTAATTCGTCTCTTTTACGAAGGCAGTTATTAAAACGAACCTTTTTTTTTTTTTTTCGTAGAGAATATGTTTTATCATTAATTATTTTTTAGCAGAAAATAGGATAATTAATTTTCCATAAAAAATAGGAGGGAAAACAACACACTGGTGTTGGCATGAGCATGCCAGAATCTTTCTGTCATCAGTTTCCAGGAGCGTGACCTTCAACAGAAATCATGCGAGATAAATTTCTTGAGTAGATAGATCTTTTATTTCTTTCAGTGGTAAAACATAAAATGGTTCCGTGAATATTTATTTGAGAACAATGCGATTTCACTTGGGTTAGTAGCTATTGATCACTTTTGACAAAAAAAAAGTTTATGTCCACAAATCCACACAGCCTGCATATATTAACTCCATTTTTTAGTAAATAGTAACGCTGTACTAGTGATCCGGAATTTATTGGCGTAGAAATAAGGCAAATAAGCGTTTCCATAATTTTAATTACTTTGATCCTAGCTAACATGCATCAAATGGATTTTTCGAGGAGAAATTAGAAGCACAAAGTAATTCTGCAATTTTATTTATCTAAATGCTCCTTAATAGCGACATGGGTTTAACAATGCTGCAACGCTGGGAAACCTTCGGGCATCTGGTGGAGTCCATGCTTCGTCGTGTACAGGCTATAATTCGCGCTAATAGGAGGCATCACGCTATTAGGTAGAATAAAAATAGCAACGTCTACCACTAGTATTTATTATACACAGTGCGTCAAAGAATTTTTAAGACTGGCGCTAGATTTCAGCCTACGGTGGCGCCACCAGTGTAATCGCGAATGGCAACTCGAAACCGTGACCATCTGCTTGCTTTCTGCCAAAGTACTACGCTGTTGGTAATGGATCTCCAAGCTTTCCCGAATGGCTGTACATTTAGGGGTAGACTAGCTAGCTAATTTCTTTATATAGAATCCCTAAGATGGGAGTAGGGCTGACTTGATATAAAGAAACTTGGTAAAAGTGCCTCGAAAACGTACCGAAATGTATCAGCCATTTACGGGAAACCTTGTTTAAGTAGATCAAATGTTTTCCTGTGGCACAAACGATACTTGGACGGAAGAGAGACGCTAGAACATGATAAGCATACCGGAAGACCAAGTTCATCTAGGATACCTGAGATTATAAAAAGTGTGTGATTTTTCAAACAATCGATGTGCGTCACTAAGAATGATCCCACGTGCAATATCAACAACGTGATGCGAACTCGTATCTTTAATGAAGATTTGTGCAAAACGTCGCATCTATTTATTGTCACACGTTAACCAGTGTTCAAAAATCAAGTTAAGCGTTCTATTTTTCAGTTTGCAGTTTCTGTCTAACTTCCTTGAAAAAGCCATCTGGTTGATCTACGAAAGCTTGGAAACGCTTATGTCCTACGCCAATACATCGGATCACTAGTACAGCGTTACTATTTACTACTTAATTGGTGTACTGTTCCTCGTTATAAATTTAACTCCTTTTATTTGAAAGCATTGCATCCAACAACTTGAATGCGGAAAATCCAGAGATGAAACAGAAAAAAAGCAAGAAGCGATTGCATAATTTTAATTATTTTGATCCTAAGCTAACACGCATCAAAATTTGACGAGGAGAAATTAGAAGCACAAAGTAATTCAAATTTTATTTATCTAAATGCTCCTTAACAGCGACATGGGTTGTCGACAATGCTGCAACATTTCCTCTGGAAACCCTCCGGCATCTGGTGGAGTTCATGCTTCGTCGTGTACAGGCTATAATTCGCGCTAAAGGAGGACCAACACGCTATTAGGTAGAATAAAAATAGCAACGTCTACAGACACAATTAAATATTACGATGTATTATACATCGACTATAGTTCCGCAGTGCGTTTGGCTCGGCATCATGCGCAACTATAGTCATTGTATAATAAACATTTAATTGTGGTAAACATTGCTATTTTCATTCCATCTCAAAACCACAGGTTTTGTGGTCATAAAAAATAGATACGCTATTAGGCATGTACAAAGGCCGTTTCATAAAAAATGAGAGTAATTTTTGTTAGTTGGCAACAATGCGAAGGGGGGAAATAACCACGGGAACGACCAACTGAATTAAAGAAGTATCTTCAGCAACAGTTATTAGCCGTGGCAGACGATTCTGGTTATGTTATTGCGCAGTTGTTTAGGGTACGTCTGCATTTCGCCATATAGCTAAGGAGGTGGGTGATTCAGAGTTAAGAAGTGAAATGCGCTGTGCGATAAAAATTTTTATAGTTTGGGTAAAACGGCTCCAGAAGCAGTTGATTTAATGAAAAATGCTTACAAAGATAAATATTTGGGTTGAGTCAACGATTTTTAGATGGCACCATGATTTCGGAAAAGGTCGTTTGTCGGCAGAACTCGCTCCTAGACCTGGTCGACCTGAAAGTGTTGTTACGGAGTGTATTATTAACACTGTTTGGGCAATCCTACAAGAAGATCGACGAATTACGTGTGAAGACATAGCGGCGTCAACTAATATTTCGAAAATGTCGGCATTTCGCATTCTACGCGACAAATTACTGCTGCATCGTGTGTGTTCCAGATGGGTACCGCCGTCTCGGGGGCGCGGGTTTGAATCCCGGTGAGCATGGATGTTGTGTTTGTCTTGCGGCACCGGCTCTCTCCCTTCCCTGGAACCAGTGGCCCTAAATTAGGGATGGGCGACTTCTTATAGCACATTAAGTTACTCACGGTGGTCGTTAAACCTCCAATCAAAAAAAAAAAAAAAAAAAAAAAAAAAGATGGGTCCCTCATCACCGGACGAGAGAACAATTGTTATCCAGAGTTCAGGTGTGTCATGAGTGGAAACAAATGATTGCAAAGGATCCAAACTTTCAAACGCAGTAATAACCGCCGATGAAACATGAGCCCATTATTTCGACCTCCCTCACGAAACGCACAACCAGTGTCTAGAGACACACAGGCTCGCCTCCTTCGAAAAAAGTCAGCCAAACCAAATCAGCTGGGAAGGTGATGATGAAAATTTTCTTCGATCATAAAAGTGTAGTGTACCAGGATGCCGTTCCTCCACAAATTACTGTCAATGCTGAGTGTTACATTTCAGTCTCGAAGGGTCTGCGACGACACATATCGATTAAGCGACCGGAACTGGTGTGCAAGTGGACCCTACATCATGATAACGCCTGACCACATGTGGCTGTTTGTGTTCAACAATTGCTTGCGAAATGTAGTATTGAAATCATGCCTACAGTCCTGACGTCGCCCCGTGCGATTTCCGGATGTTTCGAACACTGAAGGAGAAGTTCCGGGGCGCAACATTCACCACAGATGCTGACAACATTCGTGGAGATTCGTGTCAATAAATTATAATAACCACCTTCACAATGCTGTCATTACACGATTTAAAAAAGCAGGTCTCAGTTGCAATTAAAAAATGAACTTTATTTTCAACTAAAACCATCACAGGAAACATGCTAGTACTTTCGGACCCACACTGGGTCCATCTTTTTTTTTTTTTTTTTTTTTTTTTTTGAGGTTTAACGACCACCGTGAGCAACTCAATGGGCTATAAGCAGTCGCCCGTCCCTAATTTAGGGTCACTGGTTCCAGGGAAGGGAGAGAGCCAGTGCCGTAAGACAAACACAACATCCATGCCTCACCGGGATTCGAATCCGGACCCAGTTCGGACGAATGATCAGAGGCCATCGCTTAGACCACTGCGCCACCGGGGCGGCACTGGGTCCATCATCGGGCAACATATTGGGTCAAACTCCCGTTTATAAGGAGGTGGTTCGTCAGGTCACTGATTGGATGACGTAGTTCCACTTAACGCAAGCGCACTTCAGCATGATATACACATACACAAATAAAAATCACTACAGATGGTATGAATTATGATAGTATGAATTATGATAAAATGTACAATGATTAAAAATGAAATGTCTCCATGACGATGGTAATATACATGGTGAGTCGTCGTTACAGCATTGATTGGAGAATAAGTTGATAAAAATGCTCTCCATAAATAGTACATTAGTTTTGTTAGATGCTGTTGCTAAGTATTTAACATTGTTCCAATCCGGTATATGGCAGCCCTGATTAACCAGTCGAGACAATGCTATAGCGCACGAGCCTTTCGACGAGCCTGCGCTACAGCATTGTCTCGACTGGTTAATCAGGGCTGCCATATACCGGATTGGAACAATGTTAAATTCTTAGCAACAGCATCCAACAAAACTAATCTACTATTTATGGAGAGCATTTTTATCAACTTATTCTCCAACCAATGCTCTAACGATGACTCAGCATGTATATTAACATCGTGAAAATCCTCCAAATACGTGGCGACAGTACATAAATAAATACATCGCTCTTTCCACGTTCCAGAAACACACAGCAACCGAAAAATTGTTTTTCAGCCGCCGCTGTGGGATTGAACCACAGAAATCTCGATATCTAGCCGAGTGCGTTACATTTACACCACGGTGGCCAACAATCCACGGTGCTATGTGTATTTTTAAGTCAGCTTCTGACAAAAAAAAACGTGGAAAGAGCGATGTATTTATTTATTTACTGTCGCCACGTATTTGGAGGATTTTAACCTTGGATCACGCCTTTTAGATTTAACTGCTATAATATATATATAGCCAGTGCCGTTAATGCCCACCAGATAGAGACGTCTCAGTAGCTGAGCCCATCTTACGCATTTATGCTGTCAGAAGCTGACTTAAAAATACACATAGCACCGTGGATTGTTGGCCACCGTGGTGTAAATGTAATGCACTCGGCTAGATATCGAGAGTTCTGTGGTTCAACCCCACAGCGGCGGCTGAAAAACAATTTTTCGGTTGCTGTGTGCTTCTGGAACGTGGAAAGAGCGATTGATTTATTTATATATTATTATCGTCATGGAGACATTTCATTTTTAATCATTGTACATTTTATCATAATTCATACCATCATATTAAACATGTAGTGTTTTTTAATTGTGTATGTGTATAGCATGCTGAAGTGCGCTTGCGTTAAATGGGACTACGTCATCCAACCAGTGACTTTAGGTGACGAACCATCTCCTTATAAACAGGAGTTTGACCCAATATGTTGCCCGATGATGGACCCAGTGTGGGTCCGAAAGTACTAGCATGTTTCCTGTGATGGTTTTAGATGTAAGATCATTTTTTAATTGCAACTAAGACCAGCTTTTTCAAATCGTGTGACGACAGCATTGTCAAGGTGGTTATTATAACAGATGCTGACGTTATCCAAGCTGTACAGCTGTCGTTGAAGCAGCTTCCACAAAATGCCTTCGCCACATGATTGGAAAGTGGACTCAACGATGGCACATTTGCATATCATCTGAGGGAAGATACTTTGATAAATAATAACATTTATTTCGCTGTACCTATATTTCTTCATTTTGTGGGATTTCAATCTCGGCCGTTGTATGACGAATGTTTTGTCCGTTGAGTGTACAATCGCCTCGTTCAACGTACTCGTGTAATGCGTAAGAAATGAAATCCTTTTCTGTGTCTAGAAGTACAGAAAACTAACTACCGTGTCTAAATAAACTAGGATTCTCAGACACCTGCAAATAATATTCTTGTTTGGAGATGGTGACTTCAGTTCAAAAATGAATTTCAGCGGCCGTGATATCAAGAGGATCAGGGTGTAACGAGGATAAATGTGACAATGGTAAAGCGGAAATTGCCTCTATGGTTGACCCAGGTGGATTTTCGAAACCAGCAAAGATGGAAGTTATTTTAAAAGGGATGCAATAAAAAATTAAGACAAATATATTGGACAATGTGGAAAAAGGGGTGTTATTTCGTAAAACGGATCTATAGTGTACAAGAGAAAACGCCACCTCTGATAAAGAAGGATTTTAAAATGTCAAGCTATGGAAAAAATGAAAGAAGATGCAAAGTTCACTGACCCTCAGTCTACTGTACTTATATTCCCGTAAACTAAAATAAAAATACATAAATCTCTGGATGCTTCGAATTGTCAAAATGATTTCGTTACTTCTAGGATTTAAAAAGATTATTCTTGGAAAATTTGAAGCATGTATATCAAGAACACTGACAGGTGGTGCAATGCGAGATGCTCAAAATGAAGACGGTTTAGCAAAAATGCTCACTTTTACGCTTTCCAACTGTAGGTTGAAGAAACGTCTGTCCGTTCGTCCGCCCGATAACTCGTGTAAAAATGGTTCGATTTCGATGAAATTTTAATATGTGGTAGGGGATAACCTGGGAAGGAACCCTGTCGAAAATGGGTGGAATTGTGTCAAAGGTCAGGACACAGGACCGGGGTCCATTCCATCGCTCCTATGCGTCATAACTGATGTGAAAATGCTTCGATTGCCGCAAAACGTCATCACGTTGTTCCGGAGATGTTCTGAACCGGTTCTCCTTAATATAATCAAAATGGGGTCAAAGGTCAGGTCACCGGAGCGAGATTTATCCCACAGCCATTATCCTCATAACTTGACTAAAAACGCTTCTATTGCGACAAAACTTTAGCATGTTGTTCCGGAGGCATACTAAACGGGTTCTGTTTAATATCACCAAAATGGAGTCAAAGGTTGGGGCTCAGGAGCGAGATTTATTCCACAGCCATTATCCTGATAACTTGACTAAAAATGCTTCTATTGCGACAAAACGTTTGTATGTTGTTCCGGAGGTATACGGAACCGGTTCTGTTGAATACCATCGAAATGGGGTCCAAGTTCAGTGTATAGGAGCGAGATTTATTCTATAGCCATTATCGTAATAACTTTAGTAATGATTTCTGGTACGTTGGAAAGCGTATAATGATCAATGCATTGCATGAATTTACTAACTTGTTTTTTTTAAAAAGAAAATCATCTGCCACAAGCGCTTAAAAAAAAACAAAAAAAAAAAAAAAAAAAAACTGGCCTGCACAAATGTCCCCAAGAGAAAGAACAGTATATTCGGAACAAGATTTGTTGGGAACCCCGTAAGTCCACCAAGCAGTACCGAAATTTTAATCTGAGGACAAAAGAATGATTTGTAGAACTGAGATTTATTATTACTCAGGATGTTAACACATTTTAAGAACGTTTTTCAGAAGAAATTACAGAAAATAAAAGAAGTTCAAAGACTTGAACATGGCAACAGCGTGTTAGATTAAGATAAAAGAAACATCTGCTGCAGTTAAATATCGTCTGCTAAGAAAATGGCGCACGTAAACAAGCTGTGGACAGAAAGTTATGTTGTTGTTCTTTACAAAGAGAAATATTCGTATTCTGTAATTAAAGAATGCTGTGAAAATCATGTAATTAGCATTTTTCAATAAGCAATTATATTTATAATAGCGGGGGAAATCGTCAAGCATTGCTTTTACCAGGAAGAACAATGCCAAACGAATACCCAAGAAAAGGTACGTACTTTTACCACTATTTCAAAAGTAATGTTTGTGGTCTTAAAAGAAAATCCATCGACACAGAAAAAGCAATCACTAAGTCTTTAAGAATTTCTGCATGAACTGTAAACAAGGTAATAAACAAAGATTTGAATCTGAAAAATGAAAAAATCGCATAATGTTTACCGCTTAAGCACGTGGTTGAGCGCAGAACACGTTGTAGATTTCTTTATGAAAATCACTTAGACGGAGACAGATGAACATTTATTGTGACTATTGATGAAGCATGGATCTACCTAAAAGTCTTATAGAAACAAGTTAATAAAACCATGCAATGCATTGATTATGATACGCTTTCCAACATACCAGAAATCGCGGGAGACAAACTCTTCTCCCTACCCTGACTATGGATACGTTCAGTATACCTCCCGAACAGCATGCTAACGTTTTGTCGCAATAGGAGCATTTTTACTCAAGTTATTTCTCAAGTTACAAGTATAATGGTTGTGGAATAAATCTCGCTCCTGTGCCGTGACCTATGACCCCATTTCGGCGATACTAGAAAGAAGTGGTTCAGTATACCTTCGGAAAAACATACTAAAGTGTTGTCGCAATGGGAAGCATTTTTAGTCAAGTTATTAGAATAATGGCTGTGGAATAAATCTCGCTCCTATGCCCTGACCTATGACCCCATTTCGATGATACTAGAAAGAATTGGTTCAGTATACCTCCAGAACAACGTACTAAAGTTTTGTCGCAATAGAAGCATGTTTACTCAAGTTGTGAGGATAACGGCTGTGGAATAAATCTTGCTCCTGTGCCCCGATCTTTCACCCTATTTCAACGATATTCGACAAAACCGATTCAGTATACCTCTGGAACAAAATAATATGGTTTTGTCGCAATTGAAGCATTTTTACGTAAGTTATGATACATAAGGGCGATGGAATGGATCCCGCTCCTATGTTCTGACCTTTGACCCCATTTTGTCCATTTTCAATAGGGTTCGTCCCCAGCTTATCCCTTACCACATACTAAACGTTCATCGGCATCGACCTATTTTTACGCGAGTTATCGTGCGGACAGACAGACGGACAAAGCTGTAGCATATAAGCTTCTTCAATCTACGCTTGGAAAGCGTAAATGATGTTTTAACTCCTATATTTAAAGAAGAAATACCATTATTTTATCCACAGAGCTTTCAATGTGTAGAACTCCATCAGGATAAAGCTGCCAGTCATACATCCAAATATACGACTGTATTTTTCAAAAAAAAAAAAAAAATGAAAAAAGAGACGGGTGTAAAGTGTATACCATCTCATATTCCTTCAAAGTCCCCTGATGTATCACCAATGGACTATTGTGCCTTCGGACTGCTAAAAAAAACTACTGGTATCAAGTCTACTCCTTTTGTTCATATTCCTTCAAAGTTCCCTGATGTGTCACCAATGAACTATTGTGCCTTCGGACTGCTAAAACGACTGGTATAAAGTCTATACCTTTTGCTCATATTCCTTCAAAGTCCCCTGATGTGTCACCAATGGACTATTGTGCCTTCGGACTGCTAAAAAGACTAGTATCAAGTCTATACCTTTTGCTCATATTCCTTCAAAGCTCCCTGATGTGACACCAATGGACTATTGTGCCTTCGGACTGCTAAAAAGACTAGTATCGAGTCTATACCTTTTGCTCATATTCCTTCAAAGCTCCCTGATGTGACACCAATGGACTATTGTGCCTTCGGACTGCTAAAAAACTGGTATCAAGTCTACTCCTTTTGTTCATATTCCTTCAAAGTTCCCTGATGTGTCACCAATGGACTATTGTGCCTTCGGACTGCTAAAACGACTGGTATAAAGTCTATACCTTTTGCTCATATTCCTTCAAAGTTCCCTGATGTGTCACCAATGGACTATTGTGCCTTCGGACTGCTAAAAAGACTGGTCTCAAGTCTATACCTTTTGCTCATATTCCTTCAAAGCCCCCTGATGTGTCACCAATGGACTATTGTGCCTTCGGACTGCTAAAAAGACTGGTATAAAGTCTATACCGTTTGCTCATATTCCTTCAAAGTTCCCTGATGTGTCACCAATGGACTATTGTGCCTTCGAACTACTGAGAAGAGCGCTGTGAGCATGGAAATCCAGATGTAGGTTCATAGTCCAGAAAAAGGGCTATTTTGTTTTTTTTTTGATTGGAGGTTTAATGACCACCGTGAGCAACTCAATGGGCTATAAGCAGTCGCACGTCCCTAATTTAGGATCACTGGTTCCAGGGAAGGAGAGAACCAGTGCCGTAAGACAAACACAACATCCATGCCTCACTGGGATTCGAACCCCAACCCCTTTTGGACGAATGATCAGAGGCCATCGCTTAGACTACTGTGTCACCGAGTGACAAAAAAGAAGGGCTACCAGATAGAGTATTTATGAAATTTTTATTTTATTTTAAACATTGTTTTAATTGCTGAAAAATCGTTCTAAAAATTGTTCAACGGATGGCAATTTTTAAAACGTGATTTCCGAATAAGTGCATACCAACCCTGTGAGGGAGTGGTCTGGTAGCTGAGATGAATCCTGGTTGGAATCCTGATGAGGATGGATGCCGTGCTTGTCTTAAGGAACTGGCTGTTTCCCTTTCCTGGAACCAGCGGCCCTAAATTTGGGACGAGTAGCAGCTTATAGCACTTCGTTTTGCTCACGGTAGCGGTTTAAATTCCCTAACAAGAAAATAAAATAAAATAAACAAACAAACAAGTAAGTCTTTTTGTATCGCTTTGACGGTCATCTCTTCTAACCGTAGGGAATATATACGGTGGTATCAGAATAACATGAACACAACCGGAATCACACTGTATCAGCCCAGGCGAGTCACAGAGAGCAAGTGACAATGTCGATCACACGGAGATACAAGTGGTCGGTGAGGACATGTGCGCAATGAGCGGAGATAGTGATTTGACGGACGTTCAAAAAGCAATGATCATCGGCTATCGCGCCAAGGCTGGAAGCATTTCAGAAACAGCAGACTTCGTGGGCTGTTCGCGAGGTGCTGTAATAAGGATGTACCAAGAATGATTATCGGCTACAAGAAATGATTATCGGCTACCGCGCCAAGGGTGGAAGCATCTCAGAAACAGCAGACTTCGTGGGCTGCTCGCGAGGTGCTGTAGTAAGGGTGTACCAAAAATGATTATCGGCTACCGCGCCAAGGGTGAAAGCACCTCAGAAACAGCAGACTTCGTAGGCTGTTCGCGAGGTGCTGTAGTAAGGGTGTACCAAAAATTATTATCGGCTACCGCACCAAGGGTGGAAGCATCTCAGAAGCAGCAGACTTCGTGGGCTGTTCGCGAGGTGCTGTAGTTAGGGTGTACCAAGAATGATTATTGGCTACAAGGAATGACTATCGGCTACCGTGCCAAGGGTGGAAGCATCTCAGTAACAGCAGACTTCGTGGGCTGCTCGCGAGGTGCTGTAGTAAGGGTGTACCAAGAATGATTATCCGCTACCACGCCAAGAGTGGAAGCATATCAGAAACAGCAGACTTCGTGGGCTGTTCGCGAGGTGATGTAGTAAAGGTGTACCAAGAATGATTATTGGCTACAAGGAATGACTATCGGCTACCGTGCCAAGGGTGAAAGCATCTCAGAAACAGCAGACTTCGTGGGCTGTTCGCGAGGTGCTGTAGTAAGGGTGTACCAAGAATGATTATCGGCTACAAGGAATGATTATCGGCTACCGTGCCAACGGTGGAAGCATCTCAGAAACAGCAGATTTCGTGGGCTGCTCGCGAGGTGCTGTAGTAAGGGTGTACCAAGAATGATTATCCGCTACCACGCCAAGAGTGGAAGCATATCAGAAACAGCAGACTTCGTGGGCTGTTCGCGAGGTGCTGTAGTAAAGGTGTACCAAGAATGATTATTGGCTGCAAGGAATGACTATCGGCTACCGTGCCAAGGGTGGAAGCATCTCAGAAACAGCAGACTTCGTGGGCTGTTCGCGAGGTGCTGTAGTAAGGGTGTACCAAGAATGATTATCGGCTACAAGGAATGATTATCGGCTACCGTGCCAAGGGTGGAAGCATCTCAGAAACAGCAGATTTTGTGGGCTGTTCGCGAGGTGCTGTAGTAAAGGTGTACCAAGAATGATTATCGGCTACAAGGAATGATTATCGGCTACCGTGCCAAGGGTGGAAGCATCTCAGAAACAGCAGACTTCGTGGGCTGTTAGCGAGGTGCTGTAGTAAAGGTGTACCAAGAATGATTATCGGCTACAAGGAATGATTATCGGCTACAAGGAATGATTATCGGCTACCGTGCCAAGGGTGGAAGCATCTCAGAAACAGCAGACTTCGTGGGCTGTTAGCGAGGTGCTGTAGTAAAGGTGTACCAAGAATGATTATCGGCTACAAGGAATGATTATAGGCTACCGTGCCAAGGGTGGAAGCATCTCAGAAACAGCAGACTTCGTGGGCTGTTCGCGAGGTGCTGTAGTAAAGGTGTACCAAGAATGATTATCGGCTACAAGGAATGATTATCGGCTACCGTGCCAAGGGTGGAAGCATCTCAGAAACAGCAGACTTCGTGGGCTGTTCGCGAGGGGCTGTAGTAAGGGTGTACCAAGAATGATTATCGGCTGCAAGGAATGATTATCGGCTACCGTGCCAAGGGTGGAAGCATCTCAGAAGCAGCAGACTTCGTGGGCTGTTCGCGAGGTGCTGTAGTAAGGGTGTACCGAGAATGATTATCCGCTACCACGCCAAGAGTGGAAGCATCTTTGAAACAGCAGACTTCGTGGGCTGTTCGCGAGGTGCTGTAGTAAGGGTGTACCAAGAATGATTATCGGCTACAAGGAATGATCATCCGCTACCGCACCAAGGGTGGAAGCATCTCAGAAACAGCAGACTCCGTGGGCTGTTCGCGAGGTGCTGTAGTAAGGGTGTACCAAGAATGATTATCGGCTACAAGGAATGATCATCCGCTACCGCACCAAGGGTGGAAGCATCTCAGAAACAGCAGACTTCGTGGGCTGCTCGCGAGGTGCTGTAGTATAAACTCAGTTTCTGAGACCAACTCAGTTTGTCAAACTCAGAAATATGACACACTCAGTTCTGATCTGAGACAAACTGAGTTTGTCATCCTGAGGCAAACTCAGGACCTCATCTGTGGCAACACGCACGTGCTCGAGCAACAGTCTGCGATGTGTGTTCTCTTACGTAGGTGTTATATCGTGTTTTATTTCATTTTCTTCGCATTGCAGAATAATTACATAAAAAGGAATAAAACTGCACAATCATTTCATAAAAAGGAATAACATTCCAGAGTAATTTCATAAAAAGGAATAAAACTGCACAATTATTTCATAAAAAGGAATAACATATCAGAGTAATTTCACAAAAAGGAATCAGCTTTATTTTATCCGGTGGCTGAAATCGGGAATAAGCTCACCGCTATAGCACGATACGTAAAATCAAGGAGAAATACCGGAAAGGAAAACAAAGTTAGTGAAACAAACGACTTCATCTGTGGCAACACGCACGTGCTCGAACAACTGTTCGCGAGGTTTGTTCTGTTGCGAAGGTATGATGTCGTATTTTATTTCATTTTTTCGCATTCCAGAGTAATTTCATTACAAAGGGAGAAAATTTCAGAGTAATTTCATAAAAAGGAATCAGCGTTATTTTATTTCATAAAAAGGAATCAGCGTTATTTTGTTTTATAAAAAGGAATTCATAAAAAGGAATCAGCGTTATTTTATTTCGTACAAAGAAATCAGTGTCTTTTTATTTCATAAGAAGGAATTCATAAAAAGGAATTAGCGTTATTTTATTTCATAAAAAGGAATTCATAAAAAGGAATCAGCGTTATTTTATTTCATAAAAAAGAACAAGTAAAATTGTAAGAAAATAACTGCAGGCGTAGTTTTGATTCACTGAGTTGGAAATTTAAAAAAAATATTGGTTCCGTGGAAATTGTTTTTTTGTAGTACAAGATGGAAGAAGATAAAGCTGAAAGAAGACTTAAATAGAAAACGTCAGCAGCGATGGCGTACAAACCAATCCTCTAATATACGATTCGTATTATAAAATAATCAGTCACAGCTTTTTCACGAGTTCGTGACACGGGCAATGAGCTAGTAATATCCTAACACTTCGTTGGAAGTGAGTAAGCTCAACACACGTGGACGTGTCTCAAGAGTAGACGAACGTCTGAGGAGCTTACCAGCAAGTTTTAAAGGAAATCTGGCACACGTGCCCTATTGGAATGGTACATTTTTGTTGCTGAAGGGGGTGTTCGAAGATTTTTTCCACATAGGGTATATCCATTTATAAACACTACAACCTTCATCCAGCAGTGAATTGATAATTATCAAAATCATTACAATGATTGATGATGACGATGATTGTTGGAACAAAGGAGGGGACAGAACAAAAACGATATTAGTGGAGCAAATCGTAGCGCGCAAACAGGAAAAATCGGGATCACAAAGTTTTCACACCGTTCCTCTTAGGGAATGGATCCGCGAAATTTTATTTCTATTTCATCCATGCACTACAGTGAGGTGAAGATAGCTAACTAAGCATACAACGCATAAAACTCGTCACCTCCGTAGGGAAAAGGTTCGTTCTCAGAATGCGAAAAGTTCGGCAGATCAAAACGAGAGTTGTGGCTGTTTCGTGCTGAATTACAGCAATCGGATCAATCTTCGGCTGCCCTGGCGTTGATGACGTCACATTTATCTCGTGCTCGTACAACAGGATTTCCAATTCCCCCCACTTATACACTACTGCGAACTGAGCGATTCTCTGGGATCACGCTGTGGAAACGAGTGTGTCAGAAACACTGCATGGTATTCAGGTGAAATCCGATTGGAAATTGTGTAAACGTTTTAAGTAGGCTCACAAATTCAATTCGAGCAAAGTGAACGTTGATACCACACACGACAATGCATGAAACATAGAAATTGGAGATACCTGGTTTAGGCATTTGTATGCACTTCGGTCTACATGATTTTTAATGAGGTATGTGGAAATTTGTACTGATATGTTTCTTCGGAACCAGAGCTGACAGATCTATCAATGGTAGTGGACCGCTTTTGATTTTAATGGGAAGATCGCTTGCAGAATAATACGTTCGCTAAGGGTTTTTCAACAACAATACGTATAACAAGAACACATATCTTGTGACATGCATCTTTATTTAATCTTCCTATTGAATTTCCGTTTACTTATGTAAATTTCGTTACTCATTTTCCCACCGAACGGCACCTTATTTTCAGGAAGAGTTTGTTCATTTTCGCAACGCTGACAGTGAGTCAGAGCAAAGGTGATGTATATCTCTACTGAACCTCCCTTTTGAGTTTCTGTTTTCTTATGTTAATTTCGTTACTCATTTTCCCACCAAACGGCACCTTTTTTTCAGAAAGAGTTTGTTCATTTTCGCAACGCTGACAGTGAGTCAGAGCAAAGGTGATGTATATCTCTACTTAACCTCCCTTTTGAATTTCTGTTTTCTTACGTAAATTCAGTTACTTTTTGGTTAAACATTTTCTCACTGAACGGCGTCTTACTTCCCCGAAGAGCTTGTACATTTTGGCAGCGCTGAAAGTGAGTCAGAGCAACTGTGACGTATACCTCTACTAAACTATCCTTTCGAGTTTCTGTTTTTTATATGTGAATCGAAGAATACTTGTTTTTGTTTTCAGAGTTGGAAACGGGACAAAAATTTTGAACCCGGACCCGACCTGAACAAATTTGCTTTGAGCTGTAATATACACACATCATCAAAAAAATTGTTGCACCCAGAACGAAGCAACTGAAAGTAATGAAACTAGGTGGGTAGGTTTGACATCGTGAAACATGCAAATGATTCAAGTATCACGCTCGGCCGCACGTGCAGGGGTCATAGCGCTGTGCTTGACCAACTATATAAGGTCGTCCCGTTGCGCGTTCTCGCCATTCTGACTGGTGTTGTTGTGTTGGTTGCACCCTTTGCAAGTGAAGTATGCCACGGAGAAAAGTTCGGAAACAATTAGAGCAGTTGGAGGAGTTCGAGAGAGGTCGCACCGTCGGGCTCCGGGAAGCTGGATGGTCTTATCGCCGTATTGCGTGCCATACCGGTCGTATGGATATTACCATAGTACTCTGTTGGCGGCAGTGGGTAGAACAAGACAAACAGCAGCGACAGGAAGTGTCTGTGGGAGACCTAGACGAAACACGGAGAGACAGGACTGACGGGTTGTCCGACATGCGCGGAGTGACCCAACAGCTCCAATTGCAGATATTCAGCGAGCAGTGGTGCCCTCAATGCATCGTCCGATTAGTGCCAGTACCATTGGCAGACGGCTACACTATGTAGGACTGCACGCACGCAGACCGTTACGACGATTGCCCCCTGACGCCATTGCATCGTCACCAAAGACTGCAATGGTGTCGTGCCAGACTGTCATGGAGCCACTCAGAATGGCAGCGGGTGATGGTGTCATGGTGTGGGGTGCAATTGCCTAAGATGCCTGATCACCTTTGGTGGTCATTACAGGTACTTTGACAGCCCAACGGTATGTTAATGAGGTCCTGCAACCAGTGGCTCTACCTTTTCTGAACGCTCACTCCGGTGCGATTTTCCAACAGGACAACGCTCGTTCGCATACTGCTGATGTCTCGAGATCTTGCCTTCAAGGCACTGACACTCTGCCGTGGCCAGCCGCATCGCCAGATCCCTACAGCCCAATCTGCAGGAACTACGTGAGAAGATTCAAGCTGCATGGGATGGCTCATCGCAGGACACAATTAGGAACTTGTACAACTCCATGCCGAGACATCTGGTATGCTGTGTGAGCAGACATGGCGGCCCGAGAGGCACTACTTATTGGCGTGTATTTCAATAAATGTTGCCCATATCAGTCTCAATGTTTAATCATTTATTGTTCCTGGTAACTTTACCTTCCTCCTGAATAGCATTGCAATCCGACACGTCCTTCTGGGTGCAACAATGTTTTTGACAATGAGTGTACTATAACCGTGCCAATTAATTGGGACAAGCTATTTTATTCTCCGAATTGTAATGTGATCGCCAGTTGATGTTGGAAACCCAGGTAAACCGGTTTTATCAGCTATGAGGTGGTGTGACTGTTAGAACCTGATAGGAAGAATGTGGTTTGACCGGTTTTAAACAGGAAATAGGCACTTCAGCTTCAGTTGTGAGCTTTCGTGTTTGACAGGTGGATGTTAGTTTTTGCTCTCTGTGAGTACGTGTGGCTTTCGTGTATTGAAAAATGGATATTTCCCCAAAGAAGCGTGCAAAATTAATTGCTCTGAAGGAACACACTTCTATGACAGTGAGAGATATCGCTTCTGCAGTTGGTGTAGGCAAATCAAGTGTATCAAGACTGCTTGCTTACGCGATACAATGCATCTGGATCATCGTCTCCAAAAAGGAGAGAGGTAAATGTGGAAGAAAACGAAAAACAACTCCACGAACCGATAACTATATAATCAGAAATAGTAAAATGAACCCTCCCAACCCCCCCCCCCCCCAAAAAAAAACAAGCACCGACCTTTAAAGAGATTTATTGGCTAATGGTTGTGATGTTAGTGATTCAACTGTACGTGGTAGGCTTCTGGAACTTGGCCGGAAGGCAAGAAGACCAACGAAAAAACAATATTTGAATGCAAAAATGGGCAAAAAAAATATAAATCATGGACTGCTGACGACTGGAAAAAGGTAATTTTCAGTGATGAAACTCATTTATTTGTGCAGGGTTACCAAGCAAATGTCGTTAGACAAAGCAACTGTGAACCCTTAAGACCTAAGCATGTCAAACAAACTGTAAAACACCCTCTGAAACAGTTGTTTTGGGTTTTTTCACATCAAATGGCACTGGAAGCTTAGTTCCTGTTCAAGGTATGATGAATTAAGCCAAGTACGTAGAAATATTACAACGTAGGATTGTTCCATTCTTGCAAACTTTTGACGGGACATTTCAACATGACTTGGCCCCATGTCACAATTCGAAATTGGTCAAGAATTTCATGCTGGAAAATCAAATTCATTTGCTTGATTGGCCTGGAAATTCACCAGACTTAAATCCCATAGAAAACTTGTGGAATATTTTGAAGAGAGGTTTAGGTAAAATGGACTGTAGAACCAAAGAACGCATGATAACGAATGCTATAAATGTGTGGTTCCACGATTATGAAGTCAAAAATATGTGCACTCAATTAGTGGAGTCAATGCCAAAACGAATTCAAGAGGTCATTTCTGCTAAAGGAGGGCATATTTCATACCAATACAGGTATTTATTAGTGTATATCAGGGCATATAATGATATAAAGACATAGTTTTTGAAAAAAGAGTGATTTTTTACTTTGTCCCAAATAATTTGCACAGTATAGTATAAAGAGCGCTCAAAAAGTCTTTTCTCAGTGGGTATCTTAGGTTATATGGAAATCAAACAGATGTATTATGGAACGTATAAATTTACTCAATTACAGAAAGTATTGAAACTGTCGTCTTTCACTAGCAGGACATAACCTACCTGTTTTACACATAATTTCAAACACATCTGCGAGAGTTAAAAAGTACCTCCGCAGTAATGTTAAGACTAGTCCACCAAATTTATATAGTCAAATGTTTTGAATTAAGCAACTTGTATGTTTAATTTCAGTTTTTGCTGTTTCTTGATAACACAGCAAGCTTCAGAATATGTTTCACAGCAACACCAAGTTTCAAAGATTTATGATGAGTTGAAAGTTTCCAAAATGTGGATGTTCAAGTAAAAATTGTAGGAGCAATAGCTGTCAGAAGCACGATTCACAAACATTTTAGCCGAGTTAAACCGCAGAGATAAAAAGATTTTACTTACAATTTAAAATCAACTAAAAGACATAAGCAAGATCTTTCACAGCCGCGAAAGCTGCATCTTTAGGCCTAATCAACAACACTGGTATGCATGTACAATATTATATAGTTATCTCCCCACATTCCCACAATGCATAGCGTGGCAAGTTCAGGTTGCCAGGTAACAGTAACAGATGGTTTTACAATAGTAGTACATAATCATTAAAAGTTTTTAACCGTGTCAGTAGTCATTGTCAAATAGAGTTCACATTGATCGGCATTTCCTCATTGTCGCACTCTTCAGAAAAAAAAAAACGTAATGTATAATGCCTCTCTAAATAGTAATGTCTATTTAATACTAGCAGATGTAAGAATCCTAACCCTATCCTAGTAAGGGTGAAATGTTCCGTTCGCGAGAGTCCTGGTTAATGATGTTGAAATAGTATTGGAACGAAGCGAGTATTCATGTTCCGCCATTCGTAATCGAAGATTCCTTAAAGTGGATCCTATGTAGTAGATGTTTGTGTTCTCTGGGATTAAATAAACCCCACAGCGTTTCTTTAATTGCACAGAGTCCCTGTATTTCCGTATTAGGTCAAATGCATTAGTTGTGTTAATGCCGCAGCCCATTGCTTCCTTCCTGCAGAATCTCTTTAGAATGTTCACAATTGGCTGGTAGAAGTTCATTAAACACACATAGCGAACGTTACTTACATCTCGTTGTAAAGTTGTAGTCATGCTTCTTAGTTTCTGACGAATTAGGTTGGAGACCTTCTACCGAGGGAAGAGTATTGCCTTGCCAACTGGTAAATTCTATAAAATTCTTCATGGCGCAATCCAACAGAAAACGACTGGAAAAATGCCCTATTGATCAAAAATAGTGAGGGGGATAATTAATAAGGCCGGTGGGTAGGAAGAGTCATATGGTGTTAAAGAAGATACCAAAGTGGGTTTTCGAAAGACTGAGAATTGTAACCGATTAGAGACGGCGGTTTTACCTAGAAGAAAATCCAAAAAGGGAGAGAACCAGAGTTTTCCCATTGAAGGGAAAGAAGATATACTAAGATATTGAGAAGAAAATACATCTTCCAGTTTCATCATTGACCCTCAGAAATAAGGGACACTTTTCCTTCTGAGGACACCCTTCCTTCATATTGCATGACAAATCATGTTTCAGTCCGCTGGCACAAGTGTCGAGCATAAAATTCCAAACTGCGAATTTTTCATTGAAAAATTTTTTTTTGTTTGCATTTCAAAAGTAAAACCGGTTCTAAACGGGTCACGAATACATTGACTGGACCCGTGTGACCCGCTAGAAATGTTCTACCTGTTGACCCGTGTGACCCGCTAGAAATGTTCTACCTGTTGACCCGTGACCCGTTTCCATTTTTTTTTTGATTGGAGGTTTAACGACCACCGTGAGCAACTCAATGAGCTATAAGAAGTCGCCCGTCCCTAATTTAGGGTCACTGGTTCCAGGGAAGGAAGAGAGTCAGTACCATAAGACAAACACGACATCCATGCCTCAGCAGGATTCGAACCCGGACCCCGTTTGGACGAATGATCAGAGGCCATCGCTTAGACCACTGCGCCACCGGGGCGGCTTCCATTTCTGGTTGTTATACGATTGAGATCTATGTTGATACAAGAAATACAGTGCACCTTCGGATATTTCTTTTTTCTAGGGGGAATGTCCGTAAAAAACTTTAAAAGGGATTTCAAAATGTTAATGAGATTTCAAATGTTTAATGTTATGGCACCGAATGATAACCGCCGAATTTTGGGTGTAATGAGTACGTCTTTTGACAAAAGTCTCAAAATCTATTAGGTGTACAAATAAGTTTTAAAGCGTTTTGAGACAAAGCAACATGTAATTTGAGAGAAAACAACAATACCTTTACAATTAAAAATATGTGTCGTCATTATGTATCACCTTCCGCGATCGGCCGTGAAGCTGTCATGTTAGCCATATGAAGAATACTTCGTCGTGTGACGCGATGAAGTCGTCAACCCATTTTTGCACTTCGTCACATGTCCGGAACTGTACAGTATCCAAACAATGTTACATCGATCAGAACAAATGATATTCTGAAGGGGTTATTTCGGGACTATACGCCGGGGGCTCCAAATCTTCCCAGTCAAGCGTCAGTAACGTTTCTTTGACTGATTTCGCGACATGCGGCCTAGCGTTGTCATGCAGCAATTTCACGGGACGAAATCCTTTGCCTTTGAATGGACGCTTCCGACAGATTTCCTGGTTCAATCGCAGCAATTGTTGCTTGTAGCAATCAGCAGTAACAGTATGACCCTGTTCCAATAGTTCATAATAGAACACACCCTTCATATCTCACCAGATGCACAGCAGAACTTTCTTGAAATGAATATTGTGTTTCAGTGTCGAAGCCGTTGCTTCCTCGAGGTCTACCCAGTGTTTTTTGCGTTTTGGATTGTCGTACGATGTCCACTTTTCATCACCCGTAACTATTTTCCTCAGGAAAGACTTTCTCTGTTGTTTTTTCAACAGATTCAAACACTTCACGACACGCCCATCGTTTTTCGTCTGGCTCAGGTCATGTGGCACCCATTTTCTTTCCTTCTGAATCATTTCTATTGCGCGTAAACGATTCAAAACGGTTTATTGAGTTACTCCCAATTGTTCAGTTAGTTCCTTTTGCGTTTGAGACGAATCTTCATCCAGCAATGTTCCTCATGTACAACCTTCTTCGGGGCGCGCTACGTTCTTGATCGCTAACATCAAAATCACCTGCTTTAAACTGTCTAAACCAAAACTCGCACGTGCCTTTCAATACAATATGCTATCCCAGAACAGAACAGAACAGAACAGATCGATGCACATGCTTTTGCAACACTTGAAATTCGTAACGAATGCAGTGTCGAATAAATGCCGTATCGCTTGCCATCTTTCACCTACCGATGTGAAAGTGCGTTTGCCTGTTGGGCAAACGTCTGTGTCACATACTCTGGACCAGTTACGGTCACATGACAACAACGCGGGGGAATGTCGGATATGTAAATCAGCGGCTTACGTCACACAAAAAATGCTTTAAAACTTATTTCTATACTTCATGCTCTACCATTATATCCATGAATACCTCCCATCACCTTAGCTACAAACTTTCGGCATTTTATGGCTTATTTCGCAAAGCGTTTACGCATTCTTCCACCCTAAAAACTCGGACACCTTGAAATATCTAGGATCTTCGAAATTGCGTCCACTCATAGGCTTCCTTGCCTTGCACCATCATTACTGGTGTTTTAAATAAAGGAAAGAGACAATTCATGTTCTCCCTCCTGAGGGAACCTACTATTAGGTGTGCAACTTAATTCTCGGCCCCTAACCGAACGCGATCATAGAACATCGGGAAATGCAAATAGCTGTGTGCTATAATGGCAATTTCCAGCGCCATCAAACAGCTTTCGAGACAATTGTAACCGCTCACAGCTGTAGTGACAGAAGAGACGAAAGTTGACGATGAAAGCAATGTCATTCGAGAAGCAAGATTTGAGGAACTGCCTCATAATCTGTGTTGCTTTGGGTGAGGCTGCTGTGTCCTACAGTACGTGTGAGAAATGGTTCCAGTGGTTGAAGCAGGGAAATTTCGATCTCCGTGATGCAGAATGTCCGGGACAGCCACAGAAAGTTGACGATGAGTAACTGGAACAAATGTTGGACGCAAATTTCTGTCGCACACAGTCAGAGCTCACCCAAGAGCTCGGAGTAACACGACATGCCATTGCAAAGCGCCTGCACAAGCTCGGACGGATTCACAAGGAGGGCCGTTGGGTGCCCCACCAATTCACAGCTGTGAACAAGTCCAGGTGCTACGATGTTGCTGTGTCCTTGCTCTACAGATTCAAGAAAATGGATTTCCTCCACAAGATTTTGACCTGTGATGAGAAGTGGATCCTTTACGATAATCCTAAGCGGCGCAAATCGTGGGTATTTATCCAGGTCAGCCTACCAGCAGAACCGCAAAACCGAATATCCATGCCAGGAAGTTGTTGCTGTGCGTATGGTGGGATCAGCGCGGTGTCGTACACTATGAGTTGCTCAAACGTGGTGGAACGGCAAATGCTGAGCGTTATTGTCAGCAACTCATTCGTGTGAGTGACCGAATGGAGGCGAAAACGCCATACACCGGCAAGGGCAGAAGGTCGGTCCTGTTGCTTCAGGATAAGGCGCGTCCTCTCACCGCGAAAACGAATTTAAACACGATCACCGACCTGGGATAGGAGATTTCGTCCCACCTGGCGTATTCTTTTACCTCTTTCGCTCCCTGCAACATCACTTAAGTTATACGCACTTCACTTCTGTCGAGGAGGTCCACACAAGTATTGATGACTTTATCAACTCGAAACGGCCCTCTTTTTTCCGCAGTGGCATTCGGCAGCTCCCTGATCGATGGCTCAAATGTATCCAACACGACGGGATTATTTCCCTGAATAGGTACGCACTCCATTTGCTATAATTTGCTGTCAACGTGTCGTGCCTGTGGATGAGAATTAAGTTGCACACCTACTACTACCCGATATGTTGGTGCCTTGGATTTTGTTCCCAGTGTAGTTAATGTCCTGAAAAATTGTTGTCGATCCCATAATATTGACTTTGGTATTTCGATCCCATAATATTGACTTTGGTATTTCGATCCCATAATATTGACTTTGGTATTTCGATCCCATAAGATTGACTTTGGTATTAGAACAAAAAACATTTTTCCCATGGTCAGAATGTACCTCGGTATGTACACGTACCATTCGCAGAGAACTTCATTCCATAGGTTACCGTGGTCGCGCAGCTGCTCATAAGCCTTTCATCTCCACTCGGAATGATATTCGTCGGGTAGCATGGTGTAAAGAACATTTATCGTGGACCGCTGATCAATGGAAATGGGTCCTATAGACTAATGAATCCAGATACACGATCCATCAGTCTGATGGCCTTGTGTGGGTATGGCGGCAAGCCGGGGGAACAGCATTTACCGCAGTGTACTGTTCCTACTGTCAAGTTTGAAGCTGGCAGTGTACTCGCGTGAGGGTGTTTTTTCGTGGTATGGTCCCGGCCCATTGGTTATCGAGGACAAACCTGTTAACTAGCACGTCTACCTCGATATTCTGGATAATTATGCCTTACCAACTCTGTGGCCATACTATGGAAACGAGCCTTGTTGGTACCAGCAGGATAATGCACCTGGCCATAAAACAAGAACTGTTACGGCGTGGTTTGACGATAATTCTGTATCGTGTGTGGACTGGCCAGCACAGAGTCCTGAGCGTAAACCCATAGAACACCTATGGGATGAATTAGAGCGCCGCATAAGAAGTTTGGAACCAAGGCCTACTGCCAAGCAACAGTTGTTGGCAGCATTATGTACTGAATGGAAGCGCATACCTATTGCTGTGTTCCAAAACCTTGTCGAAAGCATGTCTCGAAGGGTCAGTGCATGCATTAAGGCCAAAGGTGGACCGATATCGTACTAATGTATGTCAATGAATGCTATGTTGTGTTTCTCTCCTAGGTGTCCGGTGACTTTGGTCAATATAGTGTATGTTGTTGATGTAACTACATGGGTTAGCAGAACATGTCCAAAAAGAGCAGTTTCATATTTTTGAGGAGTAATAAAACCATTTAAAGAAAACTGATCGTCTTTGTTGAAAATAAGAATGAAGTTTATGCTTTCTAGGAGTTTCCGAACGTGAAAGTTTAGGAATTCCATGATGTGTGACAACGGAGCACGAAGTTTGCTGAAGGTGATTCTATCCTCCAGAGGACGGCCGTCTCCAAAAGAATTTCAAGAGAAGCCGGTATATTTCTAATCTTCAGGCAAACTCGTTCAAAACAAGTTTTCAACAGACAGACATGGCTTTTGGAACTGTCTGTGACGGGGTTCACATTTTTGCAAGGCAATTTTCCAAAATCGCGCACTGCAATGTGCAATTGAAGCGGAACTTCCCAAACTGACGTGAAACAGCGATGCTCCTGGTGAACTTGAAATAGTTTGCCAGTATCGCCGTCATCTCGCTGCTCCTCTGCGGAGGAATCATGTCGGTTGTCATGGCAACGAAAGCGAACTCTCAGAGTTTCCGAGAGGAATATATAAGCTCTTCACCTAGGTGATCTTGGACCACTGTAAAGAGAAGTTCTGCTCTTACACTGTTGTGTTTCGGGCAACAGTATTACTCGAACGAATCGGAGAAAGTTCTTATTATTGAAAGTGAAAAAAATTACTAAAACCTATGAAGTAAGTTCTAGATTACTATTTTGTTTTAATATCGTCACAATAACATTTTATTAAGGTACTTTGCTCAAATTTTGTTGTGTGCAATCGGAAAAACCCTTAACTTTTTAACGAGTTTTTTAGCTTACTTTTTAACCAGCTCCAAACCGGTTCTCCTCAATTTAGGATAATAATGATGGCATTAGGGAATGACCGAGTTGAACAAACAATGACTGCATCAGAAAAAGAGGGAATACAACTAATAATGACTACATCAGGAAATGAGCTAGTGGAACTGTAGCACATATTGGACAAACTCTGCCTGGAAATATTGATATTGAAGTACCTGCTGGCCGAAAATACTCGAAAATTTTAATACTTCGAATTCGCCCTTTCCAAATTAATTCCAAAAACTTCGCCATTATTCCTAATTTTGGAAAAATAATTTTTCGATTTCATGAGCTTTAATACCTTATGAAAAAAATCAACATTGGGAGTAATTTAAAAGTGAGCAAATTTTTTTTATTAACTGTATTATCGAAGGCTTCAATATTGTATTTCATCATGTAGACGTACTTCGTCCTTTCTGTCATTTACTACAGCTTTTGTTAAAGGAATTATAAACAATTTAACACTTCGAATTTACCTTTCTCAAATTAATGCCAAAAATGTCGCCATTATTTCAGATTTTTGAAGATAATTTTGCGATCTCATGAAATTTTGTAGTATATTTAAAAATCTAACATTGGGAGTAATTTAAAAGTAAGCAAACATTTTTTTTATTAACTGTGTTATCGAAGGCATTAATTATTTCATTCATCATATAGATGCAATAATGACTGCATTAGGAAACGAGCGAGTAGATCTATAGCACATATTGGACTGAATCTGCCTGGAAATAATTGCGATGCTCAAGTACCTGCTGATCTAATATCGTGGAAAAATTTAACATTTCGAATTTTCCCTTTCCAAATTAATGCCAAAAATTTCGCAATGTTTTCTAATTTTGGAAGAATAATTTTGCTATTTCATGCACTTTAATAGGATATTTAGAAATCTAACATTGAAAGTGAGCATTTTTTTTATTTACTGTGTTATCGAAGGCTTTAATCATTTTAATTCATCATGTAGACGTATTTATTCTTTTCTGTCATTTACTATAGCTTTTGTAGAAGAAATTACAAATAACTGAACACTTCAAATTTTCATTTCCCAAATTAATGGCAAAACGGTCGTCATTATTTCTGATTTTGGAAGATAATTTTGCGATTTCATGCATTTTGGTAGTATATTTAAAAATGTGACTTTGGGAGTAATTTAAAAATGAGCAAATATTTTTTATTAACTTTTCTGTTGAAGGCTTTATTCATTTCAATTCATCACGTAGACGTACTTCTTCATTTCTGTCATTTACTATAGCTTTTGTTGAAGAAATTACGAATAGTTTGACATTTCGAATTTGCTCTTTCCAAATTAATTCCAAAAAAATTGGCCACGATTCCTAATTTTGTAAGAGTAATTCTGCGATTTCATGCACTTTAATAGTATATTTAAAAATCTAACATTGCGAATAATTTCCAAATGAACAACTTTGGCTTTTATTAACTTTGGCTTTAATCATTCTAATTCATTATGTTGACGTATTTCTTCCTTTCTGTCATTTACTATAGCTTTTGTTGAAAAAATTACAAACAATTTAACACTTCAAATTTGCTCTTTCCAAATTAATGCCAAAAACTTTCGCCATTATTTCTGATTTTGGAAGAACAATTTTGAAAATTTCATGCACATTAATTGTATATTTAAAAATCTAACATTGGGAGTGATTTAAAAATGAGCAAAAGTTTTTTAATTAACTTGTTATCAAAGTCTTTAATCATTTAATTCATCATGTAGATGTAATAATGACACTTACATTAGGAAACCAGCGAGTAGATCTGTAGCCCATATTCGACAAACTCTGCCTGGAAAAAATATCAATGTTCAAGTACGTGCTGACCGAAAATCGTGGGAAAATTTAACACTTCGAATTTGCCCTTCACAAATTAATGGAAACATTTTTGCCATTATTTCTAGTTTTGGAAGGATAATCTCGCGATTTCATGCACTTTAATAGAATATTTAAAAAGCTAACATTGGGAGTAATTATAAGGTGAGCAAAAATCGAACACCTCTAATGTGTCTGTTCAGAGATTATGGATGTTCCATGTGATTATGAGAGAAACAACATGTCGGTTGCCCTTTTTCAAATGGATTTGCAGATGTCACCCATATGTACCATTCGGGGACATTACCGCTGCACATGTTCACTGCAGATAAGCTGGCATACGTCCAGAGTTTCAGCTATCGATATCTCAGCGAAATATTCCTCTAAAGCCTCCGGGTAAATTTGTTTCTCCCTCATTCGACGCTGCGCGTTTTTTACTAAATGACTTTGGTTTCCATGGAGGGCCGTAAAAATATTTAATTTTCGTATTTTTCGGAAATTATCCATTCCGTGGATGCAAATCTCACAAATCTCATAGTTGAATTGTCCTCCGTTTGATGCGTATTTTTCATTTTTCACTTTACTGCTACGACCAACCGATATATATATATATATATATATATATATATATATATATATATATATATATATATCATCATCATCATCATTGTCAACCATTATCAATCCACTGCTGGACGAAGGTCTCCCCAAGTTTCCTCCACAACGGTCTGTCTTGTGCCAGTCTCCTCCATGTCACCCCTGCATACTTTCGAATTTCATCCACCCATCTCCCATGTGGTCTTCTTCTGGGTCTTTTCCTGTCCCTTGGAATCCAATCTAAAATTTCGGCTGTCCATCGATGATCTGTCCTTCTGGCAGTATGTCCAGCCCATTGCCATTTCAGGGATTTAACTCTGATCATGATGTCTTCCACTCTTGTCATTTTTCGGATCCACGAGTTCCTCTTCTTATCTCTCCTGGTTACACCAAGCATGCACCTCTCCATGCTGCTTTGAGTTGGCTGCAGCCTTTGTATGTCTCTTTTAGTTAAGGTCCACGTCTCTGCACCATACGTAAGCACTGGAAGGATGCATTGATCAAACACTTTTCTTTTAAGACATAATGGCATATTGCTCTTGAAAATTATGCTGTTTCTTCCAAAAGCTCTCCAGGCAAGTTTTGTACGCCGATTAATTTCTTCATCAATGTGACCCTCACTTGATATCTGCTGTCCAAGATAAACGTACGTGTCTGTTATCTCCAGCTTTTCTCCATCAATCGATAAATCTTCATTTCTTGTAAAAGCATTGAACATCACTTTTGTCTTCTGAAAGTTCATTTTTAATCCCACTTCTTTACTCTTGTCAGCAAGTTCCTGGATCATACTCTGCAGCTCTGATGGGGTAGTTGCAAAAATGACTACGTCATCAGCAAAACGAAGGTGGGTTAGATAATCTCCATTAATCTTTATCCCCTTGTTTTCCCAGCTCAGTGACTGAAAAACACCCTCCAATGCGGCATTAAAGAGCTTCGGAGATATGGTGTCACCTTGTCTCACTCCCTTTCCAATTTTTACGTGTGTTGTATTTTCAAACAGCCTAATCTTTGCACTTGCATTTTCATAGATGTTATTAATAATATTAATGTATGCATCTTCAATACCGCAGGTTTTCAGAGCCATTGTAACTGCTGATGGTTTCACCGAATCAAAGGCTTTTTCATAATCGATAAAAGCCATGCACAATGGAAGTTCATATTCCCTCGCTCTTTCAATTAGTTCTCTCAGCACGTGGATATGATCTATTGTGCTGTAGCCACTCCTGAATCCAGCTTGTTCTCTCGGTTGAGCCATGTCCAGTGTTACCTTCAAGCGGTGTGAAAGAACTTTAGTGAAGATTTTATAAACTACTGATAGGAGGCTGATAGGTCTGTAGTTTCCGAGATCCTCAATGTCACCTTTCTTATGTAGCAGGATCATTGTAGCGGTGTTCCAATCCTCAGGAATCTTTCCTTCATTAAGGCATCGAGTGAAAATTTGGGCGAGTACTGTTTCGATTTCTCCACTTGCTTCTTGTATGATGTCTACAGTAATTCCATCTTCTCCTGGAGCTTTTCCTCGCTTCATGTTCTTGATTGCATGTGCAACTTCTGCTGGAAGGACTGGAGGAACTCTGGTACTGGTATCTTTCATGATGTCTGGAGTGCATATATCATCCCTTTCATATAATTTGGAGTAGAAATCTTTCACTCTTGTCAAAATTTCGCCTCTATTTCTTGTTACAGAACCATCTTCTTTTCTCAGTGCCATAATCTGTTTTCTTCCCTTACTGAGATGTCCCTTTGCTATCTTTAGGCTTTGGTTGTTTTCAATTGCTTTCCTCACTAGTTCACAGTTGAATTTCCTTACGTCTTCAGTGATACTTTTTCTTACTGTCTTGCATAGCTCTATATATTCCACTTTGGAAGTCACATCTTCTTTAGTTGTCCTCATCTCTCTTCTTTTTTGCATCAACATTTTGGTTTTTCCTGATAATTTGTTCACATGCAACTTGTTCTTAGACCCAGCTAATTTTGTTGCTGTTTCCATAAGAGCTTTGGTTACTTTTCTGTTAACTTCAGAGATGTCCACTTCTTCCGATGTTAGGCCTTCTAAAGCAGAGAACCTGTTCTTCAGTTCTAACTTGAAGGTATTATGGTGTTTTTTAAGGTTGGTTATGTCAATAGATTTTGTTTGTCCTATGAGCTTGCCACGTTCAAGTTTAGTGTTCAGGTGCATCTTACATCTCACCAATCTATGGTCACTACCTGTGTTGAACTTGTTCAGCACACTGCAGTCTTCTATGACGAATTTTTTGTTACACATAATAAAATCAATTTCACTTGTCGTCCCATTTGGATGTCTCCATGTCCATTTCCTGTGTGGCTTTTTCTTGAAGAAGGAGTTCAAGATGAAAAACCCTTCTGCCTCTGCAAACTCAACGAGAGTATTTCCACGCTGGTTTCTGTTGCCATGACCGAATTTACCTACCGAAGTTTCATTCTGTTGCCGTTGCCCTATTTTTGCATTGAAATCTCCCATAATTATTTTCAAGTGCTGCTTACCTTTATTATTTAGATGACAAATTTCCTCATAAAATTCTTCAATTTCTTCTTCAGGATGACTTGTGGTGGGTGCATAAGTTTGAATAATCTGAGCCTGGTATCTTTTCGAGAGTTGGATAACAAGTCGTGCAGCTCTGTCAGAGGAACTTTCAACTTCTACAACTTTATCCTTCAGTTTCTTGTTTATTATAAATCCAACACCACTAGTTCTGCCAGTATCTGTCCCACGATAGTAGAAGAGATGTCCACTTTTCAGTTCGATGAGATCTTCTCCTTTTCTCTTTTTCTCCTTACCTCACTTAGCCCCACGATGTCCCACTTGATCCTTTGTAGTTCCTCTTCCAATTCAAGAAGCCTTGAATCAGAAGATAGGGAGCGTCCATTGTAAGTAGCCAAGGTCAGCATCAGATGGCAGCCTAGTCCGGTCCTCCGGGGATTCTTAGCACCCTCTGCCTTCATGTCGCACTGGCCGCTGCCTTGGCCAGGTACATTCCAGCTGCCGGAGACTGAGGGCCAAGATTTAAGTTGTGGAATCATTTTGGAGGGTTTGGCCATAACTCACCACGCTGGCCAAGCGGGTTGGTGAGTGTGGGATAGCATTTCCTCTGATCCCGATGGTATAGTTATACCGCTATGGGCGGTCGTCAGAGCCCCTTTAGTGGGAACAGGATGCACCACGAGAAGGCGGGGTTGGCATTTGTCAAGGAGAGGCTGTGATGTTACGCATCACCTGACCTTACATCCCTATATATATATAGTATATATATATATATATATATATACTCTATCAAGAAGAGACTGAAGCAAAAAAAAATTTTGACTCATACCAAGTACAACATAGAAAAAGTTACGTATTGACCGGTGTGAGTAAAAAGAGAAAAAAAGAACAACTGAATGCAGAAAGTGTCGAGAATACTGAGCCTTGGCTTTATCAAGGACGAGCAAAAACTCTGCATTTTCTCACTTCCACAAAGACCTATTTGGAAATGAGTTTCTGGAAAGTCATGGATGCAAGTAATAAGCCCGCCAAAAAAAAAAATATATATATATATATATGTCATGACCTCTGCAGAGTTGTATGAACAAGCTTTAGTTAACAATTTAGCTTGTATCCATAACCTTCCTGGCCCGACCCATGCTCTTCATCTGTTACTATTAAACAGAAAGAAGATGATTATAGAAACTCAAGTTGTAAGAGTGACATGTGCTGGTCCTTGATAAAGCCAAGGCTCAGTATTCTCGACACTTTCTGCATTCAGTTGTTCTTTTTTTCAACTCACACCGGTCAATACGTAACTTTTTCTATGTTGCACTTGGTATGTGTCAAACATTTCTTTTTGCTTCAGTCTCTTCTTAATAGAGTGTGAATTCTGAATTTCATAACTGCTGCGTTGCGCGTTTTGATCTTCAGGTTAATTTGGCAACTTTCGTTTTAAATTAAAAATTAAAAAATGTTTCTTATGTTTTCGGCTTTGCTCTTTAGTATATATATATATATATATATATAGATATATAGGACATGCTGCTTCTTATCTATTGGATTGTTCCTTTTGGATACTTGTAACTGCAAGGGGGTAAGAAGATTGGACACTTTTGATTTTTTACTGTTCAATATTATTGTATATTTCGTTTTTTGTTCATTTGATCTGTTATTGATTTTGTTTAAATTTATTCATCATTGCAATCCGGTGACCCAGGGGACACACAGGCGGTTTTTGTATACTTACAAACCGGTTTCCTGTTTTGAAAGGTCACCCTTAGACTGGTGTTCCCCTGAAGAGAACAGTCTAATCTAACAGGTAGTGTTCTTTTTTTATGGATAGTTCTTGGAGAATTCAGGATTTTTTTTTTTAAATCTTGTCCATATATCATATCATTTTACTTTTGTATTTCCCTTTATAATAGGGTTTCAACTTCATTTTTTTTCATGTGTGTCAATGTATATAAGTGATTGTCTAAATGCATGTGATAATATTATAGAACCCAGTTTTGATAAGCTGCTATGGTGCTGTCTTATGGTATATCTGTATATTTTCATTAATTCATATTTTGTGATTCTGATTTTGAATAATTTTACTGTTTATATATATCATCATTGTCAACCATTATCAATCCACTGCTGGACGAAGGTCTCCCCAAGTTTCCTCCACAACGGTCTGTCTTGTGCCAGTCTCCTCCATGTCACCCCTGCATTATATATATATATATATATATATATATCATCATCAATATTGTCAACCATTAATTATCAATCCACTGCTGCACAAAGGTCTCCCCAAGTTTCTTCCACAACGGTCTGTCTTGTGCCAGTCACCTCCATGTCACTCCCGCATACTTTCGAATTTCATCCACCCATCTTCCATGTGGTCTTCTTCTGGGTCTTTTCCTGTCCCTTAGAATCCAATCTAAAATTTCGGCTGTCCATCGATGGGCTGTCCTTCTGGCAACATGTCCATCCCATTGCCATTTCAGGGATTTTACTCTGATCATGACGTCTTCCACTCTTGTCATTTTTCTGATCCACGAGTTCCTCTTCTTATATCTCCTGATTACATGCACCTCCCCATGCTTCTTTGAGTTGTCTGCAGTCTTTGTATGTCTCTTTTAGTTAAGGTCCACGTCTCTGCACCATATGTAAGCACTGGAAGGATGCATTGATCAAACACTTTTCTTTTAAGACATAATGGCATATTGCTGTTGAAAATTATACTGTTTCTTCCAAACGCTCTCCAGGCAAGTTTTATACGCCGATTAATTTCTTCATCAATGTGACCGTCACTTGATATCTGCTGTCCAAGATAAATGTAGGTATTGGTTATCTCCAGCTTTTCCCCATCAATCGATAAATCTTCATTTCTTGTAAAAGCATTGTACATCACTTTTGTCTTCTGAAAGTTCATTTTTCATCCCACTTCCTTACTCTTGTCAGCAAGTTCCAGGATCGTACTCTGCTTTTCTGATGGGGTAGTTGCAAAAATGACTACGTCATCAGCAAAACGAAGGTGAGTTAGTTAATCTCCATTGTTTTCCCAGTTCAGTGATTGTATGTATATATATATATATATATATATATATGAAATCCTGCGGTATTGAAAATGCATGCATTAGCATTATTAATAACATCTATGAAAATGCAAGTGCAAAGGTTCGGCTATTTGAGAATACAGTACCCATAAAAATTGGAAAGAGAGTGATACAAGGTGGCACCATATCTCCCAAACTCTTTAATGCCACGTTGCAAAATGTCTTTCAGTCACTGAACTGGGAAAACAAAGGGAAAAAGATTAATGGAGATTATCTAACTTACCTTCGTTTTGCTGATGACGTAGTTATTTTTTGCAACTACCCCGTTAAATCTGCAAAGTATTATGATCCACGAACTTGCTGACAAGAGTAAAGAAGTGGGATTAGAAATGAACTTTCAGAAGACAAAAGTGATGTACAAGAAATGAAGATTAATCAACAGGTAGCAAAACATTCGTGCTGAAATAATAGTAAGCAAGATAAAAAGCTATCTAAGCATGATTTAACCGATGCACAATTAGCCAAACCACATTTAAAAAATATAGTTTATTTACAGCTACAAGCACTAGTTAAAAGAATCTAAAGGCGAGATCTTTCGGGGTCACCGTTGAAATATCGCGATATTTGTTTTAAGGATGAAGTACTATTAAGTGTTCCTCAACCATGGAGATCCTTACTTGTGAACATACCACAAGAGAATTTGACATTGAGTTAATAATTTGAACTTTTACTATTTTTCGAACTTTTCTGATGGCAACGTGTTTTGTGATACTAATGCATTTCGGTTCTTCACGGTGTGTATAGATACCTTAGTTTTGTTCCTTACAGTGTTCGGTGTGAGGATGGGGCTACGATGATCCCGAAAGATCTCGTCTTTAGATTATTGTAACTAGTGTTTTTAGCTGTACATTAACTTCATTTTTTAAATGTCCTTTGGTGCATTGGTTGAATCGTGCTTAGACAGTTTTTTTATCTCCCTTACTGAAGATTTATCGATTGATGGGGAAAAGTTGGAGATTACCGATACATGCATTTACCTTGAACAGCAGATATCAAGTAATGGTCACATTGATGAAGAAATCAATCTGTACATATAAAACTGAAAGCCCTCACTGACTCATCACCGAATCTCAGAAACTACTGAACTTAGAACTTTCATATTTGGCAGGAATGTTCCTTTTACAACACACAGGCGCACTAAGAAAGGGTTTTTTCCTACGATAACTTTAAGTGTGTCGAAATGGGTTTTTTAAATAACCCAGCTTTGATAACGCTAGGACATTTTGCAATGATCGAGCCATTGTTGCTCAGCAGCTGAATCCCCTTCCTAAGTTTTGAATGACTTGAGTTCACCTGCCTACTATATATTTTGTTCTAAATTTATTTGTTTTGAATTTATTTGTTCCGAATTTATTTCACAAAAATCCTTAAAAATCACGTAAAAAGCGCTGTATCATAATAGGCTTTGCATTTAAACATTTATTGTCGTTTCATATATCGAATGTCAGGGTTTTCTGATATTTGTTCTAAATTTATTTAACAAACAAAAACTTTAAAAAATATAACGTAAAAAGCGCTATATCATAATATGCTTTGCATTTAGCATTTATATTATCGTTTGACATATTCACTGTTTAGTTTTTTTGAGTCAAAATCAAATTAACAAAATTCCTTTTCACCAAAGCAACGGTGACGTCACATAAGTGGTAAAGTGACTGCAATAAATACACTGCTGGCCACCCAAAATGCAACACCAAGAAGGAAGCACCCGATTGGCTTGAAATTCGCAGCATGCGTCGCCCGCGAGAGGACATGCAAACGATTAGCATTGCAGGGCATATGCAAATCCTCTGCGCCCGGCACACCACCGAGAAGCACTATAAGAAGGGTGCACAGAAGTCGGGGTGTAAATAGTGGAAGTGTGTTGTGCTGCCGGACCTGTGCGTGGAAAGCTTCCTGATGCCTCATTGCAGAATACGGCAGTCCTTCCAGCAGGTTTCGGAGTTCGACAGAGGACGAATAGTGGCTTATTGCGACAGCGGCGTATCGTACCGAGACATCGGCGCCCGTGTGGGACGACATCCAGCCACAGTGAGGCGAGAATGGATTCGGTGGATGCAGGAGGGGCGGACGGACCCACGTGAGCGATTGCCACAGCTGCGGAACACCACCGAACGAGAGGACTGGCATGTTGAGCGGGGGAATTGATGGCTCGCACCGCCACATCACGAAAGTTAGCGCAGGAATTAGGGTGTGTTGCGCAACAACCTGTGTCAGCACGTGCAGTTCGACATCGTCTGCAGGAGCTGGGACTTGTCGCACGGCGCCCATTGCTCCGATTACCATTAACGTTACACCACCGGCGAGTGCGGCGGCAGTGGGCCGTTAAACGCCGCAACTGGACTGCGGAATGACACGACATTGTCTTTTCCGGCGAATCTTGCTTCTGCCTGCAACACCACGATGGTCGGAAACGCGTGTGGCGGCACCGCGGCGAGAGACTGTATGTCGCCTACATTATGCATCGCCATACCGGTCAGTCGCCTTGCGTTATGGCTTGGGACGCAATTGGATATGACACCCGCACCCCTCTGGTAAGCATCGCCGGTACATTCAACAGACAGCCACCGCACCATCTCCGACGTTTTGGAGCCTGTAGTCGTCCTTTACCTGTAGGACCTGCCAGCGGCCATGTTTCAACAGGACAGTGCGCGCCTGCACGTGGCACGCATCGTGCAAGAATTCTTCACGGCCCACCAGGTGTCACTGCTGCCGTGGCCCGCCTGTTCTCCCGATATGAAGTCCATCGAACACGTCTGGTCGCTGATCGGCAACCGAGTGGTTCGGCAAGCAACACCCGCGGCTACGGCTAATGAACTGTGGCAACGTGTGGAAGCAGCTTGAACCGACATACCCCAAGCCCACATCCAAAGCCTCTTTCGTTCGATGCCGCGGCGTGTAGCGGCCGTTATTGCCAGCCATGGGGGGCCCCACGAACTATTGATGTCTGCGTGTTCCGCCAGTCGCACGGGCCTGTAAGATCAATCATTTCATCTTTGTATCTGTTGTTGTGTCCAGTAAATCTGGCTTTGCTATCTCGTGTCCTTCTTGGTGTTGCATTTTGGGTGGCCAGCTGTGTATAAATATGCGGGTAGATTTTCATAGTAATTGAAATTTGAAAAAAAAGATTCCCCCTTGAGATATTAGCGATGGCAGCACAATTTTACTCACACTTCCAAAACCATCTGACTTGCTAGTTTTTAAATTTACAGTTTCAAACGAAATTTTTTATTCAATTATTTACGAAATTGTTTATTTTCACGTTTGGAGAACTGTATTTAGCTAGTCGGAGTACAAAACTTGCCTGGAGAGCGTTTGGAAGAAACAGTATAATTTTCAGGAGCCATATACCGTTATGTCTTAAAAGAAAAGTGCTTGATCAGTGCATCCTTCCAGTGCTTACGAATGGTGCATATACGTGCACCTTAACTAAACATGCTTTTGCAGCATTTTTTCCTTGATGAAATTTGTAACAAATGCAGTGTCGAATAAATGCATTATCACATGCCATCTTTCACCTACCGATGTGCAAGTGCGTTTGACTGTTGGGCAAACTTCTGTGACACATTTTATACTCTGGATAAGGTCCGGTCACATGACAACAACATGGGGAATGTCGGATATGTAAATCAGCGGTATACGTCACACAAAAACGCTTTAAAACTTATTTGTACACCTAATAAAAATAGCGCAAAAGAAAATAACCACGTGCTGTTTCTGTAAAAAGAAAATACCCTGTTATTACCATTCTAAACTATTAAAATGCAACGGTGTTCCATTTCTTGAATTGGTGACGTAATGCAGAGGTGAAGCATGTGTCAAGGCGACAAATATGGAGCGATACATTCCGTCGGTGCAATTTAGTCGGTTAGAACAACTGGCTCCGGAGCAAGGATGCGGAAGTTCGGCTGCCGTCAGCGGGAATTGGGAATTTTACATTGGCCCCCGATTGTGGAAAACGGATCTACTGGCTGTTTGGTTCTTCGCAAAATGTGTGATGTTTGTTTCACATATCGCCTGGAATTAAATGAAAATTCATTTTTCGTTCCAAAAAAAAAATAAAAAATAAGTAGGAGATGATGTGACGCACTACAGAGGTGAAGCAAGTGTCACGACGACAGATATGCTGCGATAAATTACGTCGGTGTGGGTTAGTCGGTTAGAATAACTGGCTCCGGAGCGAGAAGGTTCGGTCACCGGAAAATTTCTGTATTTCATATTGGTGCCCGATTGAAGAAAGTAGATCTGGCTGTTGGGTTCTTCGAAAAATGTGCGATGTTTGTTCCACACATCGTCTAGAATTAATGAAAATTCCTTCTTCGCTTCAAAAAAATATAAGTGGGAGATGATACGACGTACTACGGAGGTGAAGAACGTGTGACGACAACAAAATATGCTGCGATAAATTACGTCGGTGTGGGTTAGTCGGTTAGAATAACTGGCTCCGGAGCGAGAAGGTTCGGTCACCGGAAAATTTCTGTATTTCATATTGGTGCCCGATTGAAGAAAGTAGATCTGGCTGTTGGGTTCTTCGAAAAATGTGCGATGTTTGTTCCACACATCGTCTAGAATTAATGAAAATTCCTTCTTCGCTTCAAAAAAATATAAGTGGGAGATGATACGACGTACTACGGAGGTGAAGAACGTGTGACGACAACAAAATATGCTGCGATAAATTACGTCGGTGTGGGTTAGTCGGTTAGAATAACTGGCTCCGGAGCGAGAAGGTTCGGTCACCGGAAAATTTCTGTATTTCATATTGGTGCCCGATTGAAGAAAGTAGATCTGGCTGTTGGGTTCTTCGAAAAATGTGCGATGTTTGTTCCACACATCGTCTAGAATTAATGAAAATTCCTTCTTCGCTTCAAAAAAATATAAGTGGGAGATGATACGACGTACTACGGAGGGGAAGAACGTGTGACGACAACAAAATATGCTGCGATAAATTACGTCGGTGTGGGTTAGTCGGTTAGAATAACTGGCTCCGGAGCGAGAAGGTTCGGTCACCGGAAAATTTCTGTATTTCATATTGGTGCCCGATTGAAGAAAGTAGATCTGGCTGTTGGGTTCTTCGAAAAATGTGCGATGTTTGTTCCACACATCGTCTAGAATTAATGAAAATTCCTTCTTCGCTTCAAAAAAATATAAGTGGGAGATGATACGACGTACTACGGAGGTGAAGAACGTGTGACGACAACAAAATATGCTGCGATAAATTACGTCGGTGTGGGTTAGTCGGTTAGAATAACTGGCTCCGGAGCGAGAAGGTTCGGTCACCGGAAAATTTCTGTATTTCATATTGGTGCCCGATTGAAGAAAGTAGATCTGGCTGTTGGGTTCTTCGAAAAATGTGCGATGTTTGTTCCACACATCGTCTAGAATTAATGAAAATTCCTTCTTCGCTTCAAAAAAATATAAGTGGGAGATGATACGACGTACTACGGAGGTGAAGAACGTGTGACGACAACAAAATATGCTGCGATAAATTACGTCGGTGTGGGTTAGTCGGTTAGAATAACTGGCTCCGGAGCGAGAAGGTTCGGTCACCGGAAAATTTCTGTATTTCATATTGGTGCCCGATTGAAGAAAGTAGATCTGGCTGTTGGGTTCTTCGAAAAATGTGCGATGTTTGTTCCACACATCGTCTAGAATTAATGAAAATTCCTTCTTCGCTTCAAAAAAATATAAGTGGGAGATGATACGACGTACTACGGAGGTGAAGAACGTGTGACGACAACAAAATATGCTGCGATAAATTACGTCGGTGTGGGTTAGTCGGTTAGAATAACTGGCTCCGGAGCGAGAAGGTTCGGTCACCGGAAAATTTCTGTATTTCATATTGGTGCCCGATTGAAGAAAGTAGATCTGGCTGTTGGGTTCTTCGAAAAATGTGCGATGTTTGTTCCACACATCGTCTAGAATTAATGAAAATTCCTTCTTCGCTTCAAAAAAATATAAGTGGGAGATGATACGACGTACTACGGAGGTGAAGAACGTGTGACGACAACAAAATATGCTGCGATAAATTACGTCGGTGTGGGTTAGTCGGTTAGAATAACTGGCTCCGGAGCGAGAAGGTTCGGTCACCGGAAAATTTCTGTATTTCATATTGGTGCCCGATTGAAGAAAGTAGATCTGGCTGTTGGGTTCTTCGAAAAAATGTGCGATGTTTGTTCCACACATCGTCTAGAATTAATGAAAATTCCTTCTTCGCTTCAAAAAAATATAAGTGGGAGATGATACGACGTACTACGGAGGTGAAGAACGTGTGACGACAACAAAATATGCTGCGATAAATTACGTCGGTGTGGGTTAGTCGGTTAGAATAACTGGCTCCGGAGCGAGAAGGTTCGGTCACCGGAAAATTTCTGTATTTCATATTGGTGCCCGATTGAAGAAAGTAGATCTGGCTGTTGGGTTCTTCGAAAAAATGTGCGATGTTTGTTCCACACATCGTCTAGAATTAATGAAAATTCCTTCTTCGCTTCAAAAAAATATAAGTGGGAGATGATACGACGTACTACGGAGGTGAAGAACGTGTGACGACAACAAAATATGCTGCGATAAATTACGTCGGTGTGGGTTAGTCGGTTAGAATAACTGGCTCCGGAGCGAGAAGGTTCGGTCACCGGAAAATTTCTGTATTTCATATTGGTGCCCGATTGAAGAAAGTAGATCTGGCTGTTGGGTTCTTCGAAAAATGTGCGATGTTTGTTCCACACATCGTCTAGAATTAATGAAAATTCCTTCTTCGCTTCAAAAAAATATAAGTGGGAGATGATACGACGTACTACGGAGGGGAAGAACGTGTGACGACAACAAAATATGCTGCGATAAATTACGTCGGTGTGGGTTAGTCGGTTAGAATAACTGGCTCCGGAGCGAGAAGGTTCGGTCACCGGAAAATTTCTGTATTTCATATTGGTGCCCGATTGAAGAAAGTAGATCTGGCTGTTGGGTTCTTCGAAAAATGTGCGATGTTTGTTCCACACATCGTCTAGAATTAATGAAAATTCCTTCTTCGCTTCAAAAAAATATAAGTGGGAGATGATACGACGTACTACGGAGGTGAAGAACGTGTGACGACAACAAAATATGCTGCGATAAATTACGTCGGTGTGGGTTAGTCGGTTAGAATAACTGGCTCCAGAGCGAGGAGGAGCGGATTCGTTCACTGGCACTTTCATATTGGCGCTCGATTGTGAAAAATGAATCTACTTGCCGTTGGGATCTTTGAAAAACGTGAGATGTTTGTTCCACACATCGTCTGCAATTAATGAAAAAATTCCTTCTTAGCATAAAAAAAAATTAAGAGGGAGATGATGTGACGTACGATACATTCCGTCGGTGTAGTTTAGTCGGTTAGAGCACCTCACTTCGGAGTGAGGAGATGCGATTCGATTTCCGTCACCGAAAAATTTTTCAATGTCTAAAAGTTTTGCCCATTTTCAATCCTACGTTTAAAGCGCCTACATATTTCACCTTAAAAATTAAGCAATCGATAAATTTATTTACGTCAACACCCCCACTTCCAAAATACTTCAGCTCCGCACTCCAAAATATAAAAATTTTGGAGAAACACTTGGCATGGCATCCTACGTGATCAGGTCTCTCCCTTAGTGATTCTGCTTCCTAATTCAACTAAAATGGTGAAGAAAACTATCAATAAAAATCGGTTTGAAAAGTTTTATAACGTGCATAATTCTAGTTTATAAAATAAGTGGAACTGCAATGGTGTGCAAAAATTAAGGACGAAGAGGAGAAATTAGCATAACAGCGGAACGAGCAGGCAGAACGGACCGAAAGACCACTCAGGAGATAGACTAGGGTCCGGTACGGTAGGGCATACGCATATATGCAGCATGAAGTAGGGGGGAGTGTCGGAAGGGTATAAAGCACACGGGCGGTGTACGCTCAGCAATTCGGCGAAAGCTATTGCACGGTGTACATCGGTTTGAACGATGCCGAGTTGCTGCCACAGTGTGCTATGGCCAACAGGCAATCCAGTAGATGACATCCGGATGACTTTACCCGAGATCGCGTCATTGGGAAGTTGGAAGAAGGTCGAAGTGTGACTAGCGTGGCCGAGGAGTTCGGAATCGCTCACAGCATCGTTTCACCAGCTTGGAGAGCATTTAAAATGACAGGAACAGCTGTCTGAGAGTTTAGCAGTGGTCGTCCACGAGCAACCACGGCAGCGTATGGCTTCCCAACGTTTCCGGTGTCTTGTCGAGTCCATGCCGAGACGAATCGCCGCCGTCATCAAAGCGAAAGGTGGTGCTACACGTTACTAGACAGGTATCTCTAATTCAATTGCTCTTCAGTGTATATATGTGTACATACAGTATAATATGGGGGCGTCCGATCAATGTGTATGTGTGATCGGACCCCCCCCCCTCCAGATTTTGAAACATTGTGACGCCACTGTTTTAAGGTACATTTAGCTTTGCCTAAATAAATGTCAACTTTCACTTTTAAATTACTGGCGTGCTGACGTCTGTGGGACTGCACAGACTGCCACCATTACACCATTTAGTGCTGACGGACGTCTCTGGGACTACCCCACTGCCGCTCCGACGCACGCACGAGCCTTCCTATCGCCACTGCTGCCAGCATTGGCCAACAGTTTGTCCTTCCCATTGCACATGCGCAGCGATACGACTTGTAGACAAGTTCACTTCACACAAGCCTTCAATTCTTCCTCTCTGAAACGCATCCAAACGGCGATAACATGCCGACGACGTGTATCCGGCATTCGTTGAAAAGTGTTCCTGCACAAACAACAAATCACAAACTCCCGCGGCATTTCCACCAGCGACCACACATTACCATCCCTGTTGCTGTTGGCACCTTTTTTTCATGAGCGTGTGACGTCATCAGCTCCGGTTTAATATCATTTGCATATCTCGAGTGGGTACACCCGCCTTGCGATTTGCATGTTTCTAGCACACCTCATTCTGTGTGGGGCAATTTCTATGTCGAGTAGTGTATCACCACCATTTTTAAGAAATGTCCTGTTGTCTTGGAAACCTAGACGTTGGTTCATATTCCATAGCTGCCCCGGTGGCGCAGTGGTTTTAGCGCTGGCTTCTGATCATTCGTCCGAGATGGGTCCGGGTCCCAATCCTAGCGAGGCATGGATGTTGTGTTTGTCTTTCGGCGCTGGCTCTATCCCCTCCCTGGAACCAGTGACCCTAAATTAGGGACGAGCGACTGCTTATAGCCATCTGAGTTGCTCATGGTGGTCGTTAATCAGAAAAAAATAGTTCATAGAAAGGCATATCACATTGAACGTTTAAAAAAGAAATAATTTTATCTCAATAAGTAGGAACTATACACCAAATTCTACTCAAAATAGTATACCTATACTAAAAATCCGACATTTCTTGGCGTAGAATCCAAATAAAACTTTCCAAGCTTTCGCACATCAACCAATTCAAGGAAAGTAGACAGCTAACTGCAAACTGGATAATAGAATATTAAGAACACATTTGCCGTCTTTACACGATTTTAAGAAATTACGGTTAAAATGATATATACATTAGAACATGAGCACTTTCAAGTCCACTGTGGACTTGAAAGTGCTCATGTTCTAATGTATATTCCTACTTATTGAGATAAAATTATTTCTTTTTTAAACGTGCAACCACACCATCTGATGACGGGTCCACAGTGGACTTGAAAGTGCTCATGTTCTAATGTACACTGCTGGACAATTGCTAAGGACGGATCATAAACGGCTATATCGCGCATAAAAAAGTAAGTGTGGTTGGATGCCTAGTGAAATGAAATAATGTCAGAATGCCAGGACATTACAAGAAAGACAATTTATTGTGTTCTGAAATCCAGAAAGCTTTGGAACGTGTTCAAGGGACAAACAGGCTATTTTGTGCAGAATGCGTAAACGTGAAAAAAATGCAATTACCGTCCGCAGGCGTTCCGGCGTAAGATGTCAATACGGGATATGGCCACCATGGAGGGCGATGCAAGATTCAACACGTCGTGTCACGCTTTGCACAACATTATCATGCAGCTGTTGGGGTAATTTATCCCATTCCTCTGTCAGTGCACGGATGAGGGTGTCCTTGTTTATTGGAGGGCATTGGCGACCAGCAAGACTCCTCCCCAAAGCATCCCACACATTTTCAATGGGATTCAGATCTGGAGAACGTGCTGGCCATACGAGGCGTTGAATATCCTCGCTCTCAAGACACTCCTGGACAGCGACTGTTCGATGACATGTTGCGTTGTCGTCCATGAAAATAAATCTATCACCGACAGCACCACGGAACATGCGAACATGAGGTAGCAGAACATCATTAATGTATCGTTGGCCAGTCATAGTCCCAGTTGGAAGCACATAGAGGGACGTACGGCCATTGATCATGATGCTAGCCCATACCATGACACTACATGTCGGGTATCGGTCCCTTTCCTGTATGTTTGCTGGACAATATGCAGTACCACTATCACGCCAGATCAGTTGTCGTCGACAATCAGACGATAGACTGTATCTACTCTCATCTGAGAAGAGGACAGCAGACCAGTCGTTATCAGTCCAATTGCGATGTTGATGGCACCATTGTCAACGGGCGGTACGGTGACTTCTGGACAATGGGATGCACACAACAGGACGGCGGGCGTATAGTCCTCCTTCATACAAACGTCTGGCGACAGTTTTTCGGGAGATCCGCTTGCCAGTAGCAGCCATAAACTGATTTGCTACCTCACTAGCTGTGCTGCGCCGGTGTCTTTTTGTTGATAGCACTATGTACCGATCTCCTGCAGGTGTCGTACTACGAACACGACCTCCCCGTGACGTTTGCTACACTCTCCATTTGTTTGAAATGATTTCCAAAGCCTTGAAACAACACTGTGGCTGACGTCGAACTCCCTGGCAACATCTGTTATTTTTCGCCCTTCTTCAATCTTGCCAATAATACGGCTACGCGTAAAATCATCTAGGTGATGTCGGGAAGACATACTGAAACTTGCAAGTTCGTCAATTGATTCTTTCCTTATTCTTTCCTTTTCAACTTTGCGTTTGAACAACAACGGTCAATACGCGTCAAATCCTTTATATCTCTTATCAGCGCTATGACGTCACGAACATGTTCGGCAATCCAAAATTTGCATACGCGCAACACGTCTTACTGTATCCCGCACTTATGCTAATTTCCACATTTTCCTGCCTTCCATTTTATGGTTGTTATCGTTGCTAATGTCATCCGTCCTTAGCAATTGTCCGGCAGTGTATATATCATTTTAACCGTAATTTTTTTAAATCGTGTAAAGACGGGAAATGTGTTCTTAATATCCTTCAGCACGAAAAAATTGACTTCCTATGGTGGATAATAGAACATGGTCGGTTTACATCATGTGGTTAGGACAAGTGTTCTGAAGACGACCTCATAGAGGTTGAAAAGTTTCCACCAGATTTTGGTGGAATGGTGGTGATCTCAAGTATGCCGTGGTTTGAAACTTCGTATTGGATTTTAATAGTGGAATATTTTAAACTAGTGGTGCAACAGGTACAGTGAACATCGATGAAATGTGATTTTTAATGATGAATTTATGAACTTCAAATTAAACTACTGGTGCAATATGTACAGTGAACATCGATGGAATAGAGTATTTTATCAACATTTATATAGTGATTTTAACATTAAAAGAGCTGCAACCATCGCGCAATAGTGTTGTGCAATAGTGTACATAAAAGAAAATATTAAAACCAAAAAGTCTCATCTCCCAAGGAATTATTATTGGAACATCGCGACATGTGTTGAGAATCGTCAATGAATCCACAAGTAAGAAAAATGACACACCAACAATGTGACTCATTTAACTGAGGATTAGAGGTACGTGATAGTACTTAATCTGTTAGTGCAATATAATTGTTACTACGGATAATAGAACGTTTCAAAACTTTGAATGCGGTGACTTGACTAGACTGTAAATGAATAGGAGCAAACATGATATTTCGAAGAAACGAGGTCACGTTGGTTGAGCACGCGGTACAATGGTAAAAAACTCAGCATTATTTCAAGATTTGATTCCAAATACGTGGCAACTCCAGAGAGAAGCTATCATTACAAGCCTCGCAGCTGGTTAAGATTTTCAAGGTTTCGCGAATGACAGTGGATTTGGGTGTGGAGTATGAAGCTAATTTCTTTAGAAATTGGCTTTCTAATTTCTTAGAAATTTGCTTTCTATTTCTTTAAACATTAGCTTTCTAATTTTAACTTTCTAAATTTGGGTGTGGTGTATGAAGATAATTTCTTTAGAAATTAGCTTTCTAATTTCTTAGAAATTAGCTTCATACTCCTCATCCAAATAAATCTACTGCCATTCGCGAAAACCTTGAAAATCTTAACCAGCTGCGAGGCTTGCAATGATAGCGTCTCTCTGGAGTTGCCACGTATTTGGAATCAGTTCTTGAAATAATGCTGAGTTTTTTACCATTGTACCGCGTGCTCAACCAACGTGACCTCGTTTCTTCGAAATATCATGTTTGCTCCTATTCATTTATTGTCTAGTCAAGTCACCGTGTTCAAAGTTTTGAAACGTTCTATTACCCAGTTTCGAGTTAGCTGTCTACCGTCCTTGAAAAAGCCATTTGGTTGATGTGCGAAAGCTTGGAAAGCTTTATTTGTATTCTACGCCTAGAAATTTCACATTTTTAATATAGTTATGCTATTTCGAGTGAAAATAATTTTATTTTGAACATTAATTATTATTATTTATTTATTTCAATATTTATGCTGTTACATTATAACATCAATAAACAGAAATGTTTATGTGCAATTAAAAATTAATAGCAGGAAGAGAAAACAGGAAAAAGGCCTCAGAGAGACCTGACGTTCCCCGAATCCCCAAAACAGAACAACTGAGTAAGGGTTAGTTTCTTTATTTTTAGTTATTCAGTAAGTATGTTTTTTATTTTTTTAAAATAATATTAAATTACACTGCCCAACACACATTTTGATGCTTTGAAAGTTAAACCTATTCTGGGATAAATTTGGGACGATAATTCCAAAAATGGCATCACTTTTCCCATATTAGCTCTCAGAGAGACCTGACGTGGCCTGAATCCCAAAAACAGAGCAAATGAATAAGCACTTATCGTGTCAACACAGTAAGAGTTAGTTGTTTTTTTTAGTTACTAAGTAAGTATATTTTAAATTATTTTTAATAATGATAATTTTTCCGTGATTCACTTATAAAAACGTGGAAAGAGCGATGACTGTTTGATGTCCCTAGTCCACGTCAATTGTCTGTATTAATTATTTATTCGCCTTCTAGTTATTTGTTCAATTGCTGCTTACCATCTTTGATGAATCCCCAGCATTGTGCGGTGCTCCAAGAAGCAACCTGCCAAGTGACTTAGCAGTTAGTTGTACGTGAGTCTGGAGGAATTCGAGGCCACTGTGGTGAAGTGGAAGCATGTCCGGCGCGTAACTGGAAGACCCTGGTTTCGATTCTCGGTGGCGGCCGAGGATAATTTTTCCGTGACTCACTTATAAAAACGTGGAAAGAGCGATGACTGTTTGATGTCCCTGGTCCGCGTCAATTGTCTGTATTAATTATTTATTCGCCTTCTAGTTATTTGTTCAATTGCTGCTTACCATCTTTGATGAATATGCAGCATTGTGCGGTGCTCCAAGAAGCAACCTGCCAAGTGGCTTAGCAGTTAGTTGTACGTGAGTCTGGAGGAATTCGAGGCCACTGGTGAAGTGGAAGCATGTCCGGCGCGTAACTGGAAGATCCTGGTTTCGATTCTCGGTGGCGGCCGAGGATAAATTTTCCATGACTCACTTATAAAAACGTGGAAAGAGCGATGACTGTTTGATGTCCATGGTCAACGTCAAATGTCTGTATTAATTATTTATTCGCCTTCTAGTTATTTGTTCAATTGCTGCTTACCATCTTTGATGAATCCCCAGCATTGTGCAGTGCTCCAAGAAGCAACCTGCCAAGTGGCTTAGCAGTTAGTTGTACGTGAGTCTGGAGGAATTCGAGGCCACTGTGGTGCAGTGGAAGCATGTCCGGCGCGTAACTGGATGACCCTGGTTTCGATTCTCGGTGGCGGCCGAGAATAAATTTTCCATGACTCACTTATAAAAACGTGGAAAGAGCGATGACTCTTTGATGTCCCTGGTCCACGTCAATTGTCTGTATTAATTATAACGTCAAGGTTGAAACTTTTAAAGAGAATGAATTCAAAATTTATATAGAGAGCTAAACTAAAAATAAAGATTGAATTAGAGTATACATCATAACTATAATTTTGAACAGCAGTTAACAAGCCCCCTTCCTCCCCGAAGAACGTTACAGATGGAATGGGAAGTGACAAATTAAATGCATTTCGCGAAAAGCATCGTAAAAGTACGGTAGAGTATTTTTCTGGAATGGAAGCCTCTGAAATTTTAGAAAGCACTTAAGATCTGAAGCAAAAGATAACGGGAAAACATTTGTTATAGTTAAAACAAGTGCACGTGCTAAAAAATAAAGCCCCTTTTGGTCGTGTAGTGAAAGAGGAGAAATGGCATTATCCCCGAGAGAAACATGATTTTCAAAGCTAATCATTGGAATTTAATTGCATAGTCAACAGAAGTGTTCGTTCCAAGGCGAGAAATTAAAGTGGACTTGCGGTTAAAAGTAGCTCAGAAATATCAGACAGGAGTTCAGGGAAATTAAAAATAAAAATATGGTTCTCGATCGGGTTACTGAAATCTGTGGAAATCAAGGCAGTAATGTCTACAAGTTAATTGCGTTAATGTGTATCTTTCGAGCAAACACTGAAATCATTGCAGTACTCCGTTAAACGGGAAGGAATTTCGCGATATATTATAAAATGCTCCTCAGTTGCTTTTCACGAGTTCCATGGAAAAAGTATAACTCCTGTAAAAAGGCACGAACTCGGCTCATCCCCGCAGAAGTTAATAAACGCACGAGTTTGTTTTAGATGTGAGACATTATAAGCTTCAAGGCAATTCATTGCTCTCTACTTTTTTCATGTTGTGTTTTCGGGTATGAACTAGAACGACACCAAAGAAATTAATTATCTCTTCTTGAAGAGAAAAATAACCATAAGATTGCGCCAAATTAAGAGAGAAAATTTATAGGAAGTGATAAAACTGCATATCCAAATTGCTGCTAAATACTGATGATGTGGAAATGGATGAAAAATGCATACATACTCGACTTAAAGAAAAATATTCCTATTTCTGTCTGAGAGTTGCTGTATTTACACATTAGTTTAATTAACTGTCTGAAAGTTAAAAAAAAGACTTAGAGGAAGAAATAACACAGGGTTCTCTCACATATCTGCATTAAATTCGTAATTAAAATCTCGTCCTCTTGGTGGTAAGTGCTCAGCATTAAAAATATTTAGAAGCATTTGAGAGAAAAATTAATCGTGATCTATGTGTGTCCCAAAATTGGGTTATTCTTACTTCGCTAATGAATGCATACACATACACTATCTACCAACAAGTAATTGGACACCTGTGATAGCAAAGGAAAACGAAGTTTATTCACCTTCAATAGTAGGTGGAGCCTCCACGAGCGCCGATTACAGCTGCGATCCTCCGGGGCATACTCTCAACCAGGCGTTGTACGACGGCTAACGGTATTTTCTTCCACTCGGCTTGGAGAAGACAGGTCAGTTCCTTCACCGATTTCGGACGGTGGGGGCACCCCTTAAGTCGACGCTCCAACTCGTCTCAGAGGTGCTCGATAGGGTTAAGGTCCGGGCTCTGCGCAGGCCAGTCCATTCGATTAACCCCATTGTCACCATACCAAACCATGGTGGACCTCGCAGCATGACAGATGGCATTGTCATCCTGAAAGTAACATGGGTCCACCCCGTAAAACTACCACAGCGTAGGAAGCGCATGGTCATCCAAAATGCTGCAGTAGGTCTCGGCGTTGAGTCTACCAGGAATTGCGACCAAGGGTCCTGTGTCATACCAGGAGAAACACCCCCACAGCATAATTCCACCGCCGCCGAACTTCACAGTTGGCACAATAAATTCCGGCAGGAGGCGTTCTCCAGGCAGACGCCAAACCCAGACCCTGCCATCCGAACGGTAGAGAGTGAACTTTGTTTCGTCGCTCCAGAGAACCTGTTTCCACTGTTCAACGGTCCGGTGTCGACGTTCTTTGCACCACGTTAGCCGAGCAGCACTATTGGACTTGGTGATCAAAGGCTTGTGGGCGGCAGCACGTCCATGATAACCGAGCAGATGTGCTTCCTTTAGGATGGTATTCATTGAAAGAACACTCCCGGATGCCTGTTGAAACTCCTCGCGGATGTGGCCCATCGATTTGGTGCGGTTCTTCCGAATTTCTCTGGCCACCACCCGCCGGTCTCTAACTCCCAGTTTTGTGGGTCTGCCGGGTGGGGGCACATTCCGACAGTTACCTCTCATTTTCCCACTTGCCAATCACGTAGGCCACTGTCAATTTTGTGTACTTCAACTCGCTGGACATGTCACGTATGGATCGGCCATTTCTGTGATACCCGACGATTACACCTTTCTCAAAATCAGAGAGCTCCGAACTGCGTGGCATCTTGCATGCGACTGGTTGCGTTGTTGTTTCCCATACGATATTTAACGGCGGCGGCCGTGACGTGTATCAGGACCGCAGATATCGTGGATTGCAGGGATGTTCAATTACTTGTTGGTAGATAGTGTAGATATTAAAAGAAAGTCGACTACATTTTGGTAGCATCTGATCACCAAGTCCAATAGCGCTGCTCGGCTAACGTGGTGCAAAGAACGTCTACAGAGGACCGTTGAACAGTGGAAACAGGTTCTCTGGAGTGACGAATCAAGGTTCACTCTCTAAAGTTCGGATGGCAGGGTTTGGGTTTGGCGTTTGCCTGGAGAACGCCTCCTGTCGGAATGTATTGTGCCAACTGTGAAGTTCGGCGGCGGTGGAATTATGCTATGGGGGTGTTTCTCCTGGTATGGCACGGGACCCTTGGTTGAAATTCCTGGTAGACTCAACGCCGAGACCTACTGCACCATTTTGGATGACCATGCGCTTCCTACGTTGTGGAAGTTTTACGGGGTGAACCCATGTTACTTTCAGGATGACAATGCCACCTGTCATGTTGCGAGGTCCACTATGGCTTGGTATGGTGACAATGGGGTTAATAGAATGTGCTGGCCTGCGCAGAGCCCGGACCTTAACCCTATCGAGCACCTCTGGGACGAGTTGGAGCGTCGACTTAAGGGTGCCCCCACAGCCCGAAATCGGTGAAGGAACTGACCTTTCTTCTCCAAGCCGAGTGGAAGAAAATACCGCTAGCCGTCGTACAACGCCTGGTTGAGAGTATGACCCGGAGGGTCGCAGCTGTAATCGCCGCTCGTGGAGTCTCCACCAACTATTGAAGGTGAATAAACTTCGTTTTCCCTTGCTATCAGAGGTGTCCAATTACTTGTTGGTAGATAGTGTATAATTGAACATACGTTATTGCATTACATTGTTGATGAAATTATCTTTCCATTGGTATATAATTGAGTCGTATTACTACACAAAAGAGTGATGTTATGAGCCATCAAACCTCAAAAATACACTTTTTCCAAAAGGTTTCCACCATTTTGGCCACGACTGTAGCTTAGAAATCTGAGAACCGTTCGAATTTGCGCTAGTGGAAGCTTTCTCGTGCTTTCGTGTAGTGTCACCACGATCTTTTCTCACATTCAACGTCAGACGTAGGTCACAAGTTCCAGTGCTTCAAAGAACATCATGCATATACCGTCAATCCTCTATTTAACGGACAGCGTTTTAACGAATTCCGCAATTACACGTACATTTTTTATGGTCCGGACGGAACCACATTGAAATTAATGCTTGACCTTTCCTGATTTAACGAACAGGTTTCCTCCATTTAGCAGGTATTTTTAATTATTTTTAAAGCACCAAACTATGTTAACCAGCATTTTCATGTTGAAAGTTAACTAGAAAGTGAACCTCGCGGCAACACTAGTTAACCAGCGTTTCGAAGAACACCTTCGACAGAGCTTGACGGAATCATAAATCAGTTCGCCTTTTCCTCTGACTATCAAGTGTAAGCTTCTTACAGGAGGAAGCAGATGACCAACAAGTTCTAAAGAAGCGCAACGGTTTCTTGCATGGGTGGGAAAGAGGGAAAAGGAAGGCAGTGTGGGTGAGGAAATCTAGAGTACCTTGGGAATTCCTTGTTTTCAGCTACAGACAGAACGATACCTTTCTTTGAAGTCGAGGGACACACATTGTAAAGCCCATTCCTAAACCTATGGAATTCTTCCCTAAATTGCGTTTCTTCTTTCCTTCTCAGCGTTATATCTACAGGTCAAATTAAGCAATACAACTCTTTTACGGATAAAGTTTTGATGAACATTGATAGAACTAGAAAAGTCAGAAGTGAAATTTAATTATCACTGTAGTTTGCAAAAGTGCATTTTGTGATAGCATTAAGAAAAAACGAATAACTGCAGCAAAAATAAAAAAAAAGCGGAAAGGATTTTCAAACAGTGAAAAAATAGACATTTTGTCGCAGCTTGATTCGAATCCAGGATCACAGATTGCTGTAGCAGAGAAACTCGGAATTTTCAAGTAAACGTTATGTACCATAGTGAAAAATAGGAAAGAAATTGAAAGTTGTACATCAAAGTGTGGGCAATTTTCGAGTAAGAGGAAATCTATGAACGCATCGCACCTGAGTTGTGTTGGCGCTTGTCACTTGGATCCAACAAACACAGGCACGTAATATGCCTATTATTGGATCACTATTAAAAATTGCTTTAACAGTGGATCACCATTAAAAACTGCTTTAATAAAGAAGGCTTTTCAGGTTGTGAACAAGAAGAAAGTGGGCCCAATGCCGAAAATCTTGCTTATAATTTTGCTGATGACGATCTTGCAGAATGGAATGAAATTGGCTCATTAGGTATTGTGTTTTCCGATTATGTTGATTGTGACACAAATGTGGATACCTCCCAAATGTGATCTCTTGATGATGTTTTGGATGAACAGATAGGACTAAATTCATCAGATTCTGATGAAGAAGATGAAGCAGAACTGAAAGTTAGCTGCTTTAGTGATGCTGCTAACAGTATAGAATGTGTTTAAAACTACTTGATGCGCTTTGATATCAATGATGCTGTTTTTCATGCACTTCATAAAATTAAAGCTGCAATTTATGAAGCTGAATATTTAGAAAACAAAGCAGTCTTCTCTAAATTATTTCTTTTATACAGTGTAAAAAGGTAATCAACACATATTTTGTTTTTACTGTTAATTAGTACTAATTGATGTTCTGTTTCGTGCATTTTATAATACTGAAGTAGTTATTTAGGAAACTAAATGCTCGAAAAAAATCAACTATCATATTTTTCTCGCAATTTTAAAGTACGCTTAAATTTTGATGCTACATATTGAAGTCTAACATCTACGAATTATGTATTTAATATGCAAAGTAAATGTGTACATATTATAACCTTTTTGATAATAAATTTCGTAATTAAAAGTACTATACATAATTTTAATTTCACGGAAAGAAAGAGACTTAGCTTCTTACGTATTCTGTTATGAACAGTTGCTTGATTTGAATGTTTCATTCAGAAGGAATTCGATTTAGCGAATTCCCCGATTTTACGTACAACACTGTTGGTCCCTTGGAGTTCGTTAAATCGAGGTTTGACTGTATAATTGGGAAACGAATCTCCCTGAAGAAGTAATTCTTCACAGATACATGGAAAAGCAATACAAATGTACTTGTTGGCACAAATGTGTCGTATTTTTATTGTTTCCATGTAGCAACTCCTTCAGAAAATTTGAAAATCAGAGCGTGAACCGAAACCGCATATTCCAAATTCCGTTCGAGAATGCTGTTCATTACGTCACCCACTGCAAGGAAGTTCCAAGCAACCGAAGCTAAAGAGATGTAGCTTAGAAATCTGAGAACCCTTCGTATTTTGCGCTAGTCAGTTAATTTTCAAATTTTCTGACGGAGTTGCAACATGGATGCAGTGAAAATGCGGCACATTTATGCCAGCACGTTCAAAATGGAATGATCATCGGCTACCATGCCAAGGGTGGAAGTATCTCAGAAACAGCAGACTTCGTGAGCTGTTCACGAGGTGCTATAGTAAGGCAGTACCAAGAATGGACCGCTGGCACACCGAGTACCTTCCGACGCTACAATTGTGGAGCCCTAAAGGCAATCGACCCCACGTCGCCTCAGTAGACTGGTAAACGGGACTCGACACGCAACAGCGCTGCAATTGACCACGCAAATGAAAGCTGAGGCATCTAGGTACGTACGTATCCCCGATAACAGTAGAGCGAACGTTGTTACGCATGGGTTCCCGGAGTCGACGCTGCGTCAAGGCATCCATGTTAACCCAGGTCCGTCGGCAACGACGCCTGCAGTTCGCATGGGACTAACGTCTTTGGACAGTGGAAAAAAGTTGTCTTTGACGAATCAAGGTTTCTACTCCACAGAAATGATGGGTGGTGCCGCGTACGGCGTCCGACACACGAGAACCAAAACTGAGTCACGCGTGCTGGTCAAGTAGAGGCCGGCGGTGGTAATGTGCACCGCCGGCCTCTACTTGACCGGCACACGTGACTCAGGGTTGGTTCACGGTTCCAGGTCTATACCAGGATGTTTTCCTGGTTTAGACCTCGAACCGGTGGTATCACTGGGGTTGTGGGGCGGGGGGGAGTCCCTGGGCGCCAATGGCTACCTGTCTATCTTCGATAACAACATGCATCCCATCATGTTGCACTTTTACCCTGGTGGTGATGATGTCTACCAACAAGACGATGCGTTCTGCGATGGTGCTAAGTGGATGCATGAATGTTCCCAGGGACACGACAGCGATGTGTTTTCACTTTGAAGGCAAAATTGCCCGTCCTCAATCCCATAGAGCACTAAATAAATAAATACATCGCTCTTAACCACGTTCTAGAAACACACAGCAACCGAAAAATTATTTTTCAGCAGCCGCTGCTGTGGAATTGAACCAACAGAACTCTCGATATCTAGCCGCGTGCGTTACATTTACGCCACGGTGGCCAACAATCCACGGTGCTATGTGTATTTTTAAATCAGCTTCTGACATCATAAATCCGTAAGATGGGCTCAGCTACTGAGACGTCTCCATCTGGTGGTTTAAGAGTGATGTATTTATTTATTTACTGTCGCCACGTATTTGGAGTATTTTAAACTTGGATCTCGCCCTTTGGATTTAACTGCTATAATATATATAGCCTGTGCCGTTAATACCCACCAGATGAAGACGTCTCAGTAGCTGAGCCCATCTTACGGATTTATGATGTCAGAAGCTGACTTAAAAATACAAATAGCACCGTGGATTGTTGGCCACCGTGGCGTAAATGTAACGCACTCGGCTAGATATCGAGAGTTCTGTTGGTTCAATTCCACAGCGGCGGCTGAAAAACAATTTTTCGGTTTCTGTGTCTTTCTAGAACGTGGTTAAGAGCGACGTATTTATTTATTTACTGTCGCCACGTATTTGGAGTATTTTCAATCCCATAGAACACTTGTGGGACTATTTGAATTGACAACTTCGACGTGCCGCACCACAAGCACATCATCCCCGGAACCTCCGTGCGTTGCTGCAGTTCGAATGGGCAACCTTCGAGAGCCTCATTGCGTCCATGACACGCCGTCTGGCTGCTGTCATCAGGGCCAAGGGTAGTTATTCAAGTTATTAGGTAGGTGGTCCTTTTATTCTGATACGACTGTGTATACTCTCCAATCAGTCGTTATATTTTACACCCACAAAAGGTGTTGGCATTTGAAAGAAGCATAGCCTAAATTAAGTACAAAAAGTGCCAGGGTACCATCTCGATTCTTTTTCATAGCGTCAAGATAAGCATGCAAAGAAAATAGCGGTGCTCAATGATCCTGTGATACCGATTAAAGGTAATATCTTTTTTTTTTTTCGCTGCAATACATCAAAGACCGAGCCGAGAAATTCATGGTGAGTAAGCATTTCCTTTCCAAATTCCTTCTCCTTCGTCGCATTCTCATTAGCTTAACGCATTTTATGACGATTTGCACTTCATATAATTTCATTAAACTCCGTAACTAGTCATTTCAGTAATTGAAAGTAAGAAAAGGCTTCGGTCCTTACAAGCTGTCTGATATTATCTGCAACAGTAGTTCTGGTTCCTCTGAGGAAGATAGGCATATACAGCACTTCTAGAAGTTTCCAGCTGAACGGAGTTGAGCGAGGAAATCCAAGAAACAGACTGCTGTGCGGAACCAAATAACGGATTACGTGTGTTTTGCTTTATAAGAAAATAAAAATTGAGGAAGTGTGTTCTTTCATATTAAGATTCCCATTGAGTTTCTTAGACTAAGAATACAAGTGAGGAGCAGTTGGAGAGCCGTCTTTGCAATCAAAGCGCAATATCTGCAACACCGATTTATACAGTAACTATTCGATGCTGGTTATGTCCGGATGAAGTATATAACTAAGAAAGTGAAACACCTTTCATCCTTGCTTAATTGCAATGGTATTGAATTAAACTTCTGTAAATCTTGTTGCGATTTTGCAGGAGCTTCTCAGTGAGTTTCTTGAATTCCGATCTATTGACTTCGTATCGTGCCATCTATTTGCATCTGAGCTGAAACCCTTTATCAGGATGGAATAAATCAACTCGAAATGTGGTGCAATCAGATGCGAAGAATAGTGACTTACACCTTTGAATGTAACTTTGAGTTTTCTTTCCTCTTCTGGACGCCTGCAGCAAAGTCTCAGTCTCATTGTGTAAACCGGAATACACTCCATGGACAAAAAATTAAAGGCAATTACCTAATAGAGTGTTGGTTCTCCTCTAGTGTGAATAACACCCTGTACGCGCCGAAACATCGACTTCACCAGATGCCTGGTGGTTTCTGGAGATAATATGCCTGTTGTCCACAACTCCCTCCGAGACGTCGATCCAGCATCTGTGGATCAGATGTACGGTATCCCATAGAGCTTCCACGGGATTTTAATCCGGGAACCTTGGGGACCAACTCAAATGAGTGTTCTTCCACTCAGCCCCGGTGGGGCGGTGCTCTGTCCTGATAAAACAGATCATCGGTAGCAGGATGCGGCAAGACTAGGAAAGCGTGTAGGTGACCAGCCAGCACATGCTGGTAGCGTAGAGCGGTTATTGAACTCTCCAGACACATTAAGAGACCCATTGTGTCCCATGAGAAGGCTTCCCAAACCGTCACAGAATCACCACCGACTTGAACATAGCCAATACGGCACGACGGGGGCCATGGCCTCATCCCGTTCGCGCCGCACCCCCATCAGCTCAGTACAGCTGAAAACGCGATTCCTTTGACCACAAGCTCCCGGGGTCTCAGCACAGGTCCAGATTTTATGTTTCCGGCACAAGGACAGGCGTAATGAACGATGACGAGCAGTGAACAGTGGCACACGAGTAGGGCGTCGTCTCCCGTAGCGCAAGGATTACAGCGTGCTTCGTACAGTTCACTAGCTGACACTGCTTGGAACTCAGACAACTAACCTAGAAGTGGCTTGCGCAGCTGTTGCAAAGCGGTCGGTCTGTACGAGCTGGGATATTTTACGTCAATGGCATGACATGTATTTTAATCAATGACGTGTAATCGGTTAGAGCTTATCCAACGGAGTTCGTACTTTCATCGATGGTACGCTCGCGGTACACCCTTGATACGGTTGATACTGGTAACCATAGCGTTCTTACCACTCGGGGGATAGAATGACCAATCTGTTTTGCGCCGATAACTATGACGAGAGCCGCTCAGATCACCTTTAACCCATTTTCATCGATTGCGATACACCGTTGGGAATCCCTACTGACCGCCTTAGTTCGGTTTGGGTCTGTTCCACTTCGCGAGGGGGATGCCCAACTGAACTGCCCATCACCCCTGTCACTGATGTTTGTCGATTGCGATGCACTGTTGGGAAGCTGTGCTGTCAGCCTGTTTACCGCCTGCGTTTGGTTTGGGTCTGTTCCACTCTGCTCGGGGGATTCCCACATCAAATGCGAATCATTCCTATCTCTAATACTTTGTCTACTGAGTGCACAGTGTAAAAAAAATTCTGAAATTCACGAGCCACTTTCCGTGATTTCTTTCATGAATATTGTTTCTGATGCAACTTTTTACGTGAAATGACGGAAAAACCTCTGAATTTCACGGATTCTCCGTAAGTCAGAAAACTTCTGAATTTTCAGAAACCTTTCCGCAATTCCTACGTTACATTGGCGGTAAATTACCGTTTTTAAAATGTATTAACGGAAAATTCTGAATTTTCAAAACCCTTTCCGTAATTCCTTTCTCATATTAGCGGTAAATAACCGTTTTCAAGATTATTAACGGAAGATTCTGAATTTTCAGAAATTTTCGCAATTCCTTTTTTATATTGGCGGTAAGTTACCGTTTTTAAGGTGTATTCGGAAAATTCCGACTTTTCAGAAACCTTTCAGCAATCCCTTTCTTATATTGGCGGTAAATTCTCGTTTTTGAGATGTATTAACGGAAAATTCTGAATTTTTAGCAACCTTTCCGCAATTCCTTTCTTATATAAACGGAAAAACTCAGTTTTTACTTTTTCCGTATCCATATGACTAAATATTTCGGATAAGAGGAAAGATTCATGGGAATATTTAGGCTTTTGATCAACTATTAAATTTCAATAGTCTGTCGAAGTATATTTGATTTTGAAATTCTGTAGAGAGATCGACTATTGTGGATATTACAATATATATCTCATGAATTTTGATTACTGTGGCACAAACTATTTTTCTGCTCTTCCCCATTGTGTGCACCTGATATTATATATTGTTAGCCTAAGAAACCGGGTACTTAATTTATTGTACAGGTGATTGTACGATGTCTGTGCATCAGTGTGTGAAGTGCTTAAGACAAAAGCTACATAGCTATCTAGAGCAGTGCTTTTCAACCGCTGGTACGCGTACCAGTGGTGGTACTTCGGCACCTGGTAGGTGGTACGCGACATCGTCCTAGACAAAATAATAACCATTACACTTGTTTCGGCGTTTTGAATGTGAAACGCTTTCAAATGCATGGGTCATCATGTATTATTCATTGGATTGAAAAAGACTTGCCGTGGACTTGTTTCGGCATTTTCCTTGGATGAGTTGAAAGGCTTTCAACCCATGACTCATCATTCCCTGTTGTGCTCAAAATAGCAGGAGAACATATAAGAAAAGGAACTAAACCTCAAAATTAAAGTATCTATCCTGAGCTGAAACCTCGGCTCCACCCCTACCTGCCTACGCTTCACCAATCACGACATGTCACCCGGTTCTTCCTTCCCGTCCGGCTTGTCGTTCTTCTCCTTTCCAGTTATTAAATTTTGCTACCACTGTGTGTGACGGTGTGAGACCAAGGAAGTGGTGCACATTAATAAATATTGAACAATTCGTCATACGCTCGTCAGTGGAAAGGGAAAGTGATTCAGCAAAGGAACCGCCACCGAAGAAATGAAAACCAGCACCGAATCGAAAGTACAGTGAAGATTATTTGAAGTTTGTATTTTTTTTCGCGGAAGAAAACGATCAGCAGCTTCTTGTTCGTGTTATCTGAAATGAAGTAGTATCCAAGATCCCATGAAGCCTTCTTTGCTCCAGAGACATTTAACAACAATACATAAAGAGCACACCGAAATGCCAGTAGCATTTCTCGTGAAGCAGAGAGCCGAATTTATGAAACGCCGTGCTGCTTTCGTGAAGTCCACACCCATCTCGAAAAAATGTCTAGAAGCATCTTATGAATTGTCCTTGATAGCAGCTAAACGAAATAAGCCTCACACAATCGTTGAAGAAGTCGTGGTTCCCTCTGCCATTGCAATTGCTTCAATTCTCTTTGATGAAAAAATGGCTGATGCTATTCGTAATATTCCATGTTCTGACAACACCGTCCGAAGACGAATACAAGATATGCCCGCTGACGTTACTCAACAAGTGGTGGAAAAGATCACAGCAGCAGAAAAATTTGCATTTCAATTGGACGAAAGCGCTGACATCGCTGGTGAAGCGCAATTAATTGCCTTTGTGCGTGTTCCTGATTTGGACGATATACTGGAACACGTATTATTTTGCTGCCCACTATCTGGCAGAACGACTGGAGAAGAAATATTCACAATAATCGATAATTTTTTCGGTGAACATGGAATATTATGGACTTGGTTTGTAACAATTTGTTCCGATGATGCAGCAGATATTACAGGAACAGATTCGGGCGTGATAGCAAGAGCTAAGACAAGAAACATTTCAATTGTTTCAAACCATTGCATCTTGCACAGACATGCACTTGCTTCTAAACGGATGAGCCCAGAGTACATGAGAATTTGGAGGATGCTGCAAAAATAATAAATTTCATCAAAGCCGTCCATTGGATGGACGTTTATTCCGACAATTATGGAAGGAATTGGATTCTGAACAACCACTCTCCTCTTTCATACAGAAGTACGTTGGTTGTCGAGAGGTGAAACATTATCGATTATTGTCGAGAGGTAAAACTTTCTCGTTGGTTGTCGAGAGGTGAAACATTATTGATTATTTTAGATTCTAAGCACATCACTCTCCTCTTTCATACAGAAGTACGTTGGTTGTCGAGAGGTGAAACATTATCGATTATTGTCGAGAATTGAAACTTTCTTGTTGGTTGTCGAGAGGTGAAACATTATTGATTATTATAGATTCTGAGCACATCACTCTCCTCTTTCATACAGAAGTACGTTGGTTGTCGAGAGGTGAAACATTATCGATTATTGTCGAGAGGTGAAACTTTCTTGTTGGTTGTCGAGAGGTGAAACATTATTGATTATTATAGATTCTGAGCACATCACTCTCCTCTTTCATACAGAAGTACGTTGGTTGTCGAGAGGTGAAACATTATCGATTATTGTCGAGAGGTGAAACATTATTGATTATTATAGATTCTGAGCACATCACTCTCCTCTTTCATACAGAAGTACGTTGGTTGTCGATAGGTGAAACATTATCGATTATTGTCGAGAGGTGAAACATTCTCGTTGGCGTACCCGAAAGTGGGGGAAAAGCTATCGTAGCGTTACTGCCATTTGGTATCACATACTTGTGCGAGAAGGTGTTTTCTTCATTGACGTGCATAAAAACTAAGGAAAGGAATTGTCTTCAGCTGGAATCTGACTTAATTCTATCAGTAAGCACTCTGCATCCAGGTGTGCAAAGGTTAATGTCAGGGAAACATGCACAAGTTTCTCATTAAAAGTGTGATTCGTACTTTATCACTTTTTTCCTTTTTATCTTTTGTGTCCTTAAGTTTTTGACACTTTGCTAATCTACAGAGTTCCGATGGTCGTCTGCGGTACTGCATTCCATTCTGCTTCAACACGCATTCATAATTCGTTGGTTGTGACAGACGGCGGCGAGGCCATGCGAGCCAGTCGTTGCGCGATAACACCCCAAACGTTCTCTATAGGCGATAAATATGGCAAGCGAGCAGGCCAGGAAAAACGAGCGACATGATGCTCGCAGAGTACGTCTTGGACACTACGAGCAACATGGGGTCGGGCATTGTCTTGTTGGAAGACGGCTCTTCGGTTCATCTGAAAGAAGGGTAGAAGTTCACCTTCCAACACTTCCGTGACGTAGCGTTGGCTGTTTAATGTGTTTCTGATGCAGAGTAGGCGAGTGCGTGAATGAAACGCGATAGCGATCCAGACCTTCACGCTCGGTGTGGGACCAGTATGAAGTTGCAACATGCAGCCTTCCAAATGCAGTTCACTATGATATCTGAGAACGAGGATTCGTCCATCGTGATGCATTAGATTGAATCTGGACTCGTCCGGAAACACAATATGCTCCCATTCAGGAGTTCAGTTTTGACGTTCGCTGCACCACTGTAATCGCTGGCGCCTCTGACTCACAGTCAAGGGAAGTCCTAGCAATAGACGGCGAGCAACGAGGCCTCTCCTCAGCAGTCGGTGACGAACAGTGCTTGCAGACATCGGACGATGTGTGACCCTCCTCCATTGCTGCGAAAGTGTCGTGGATTGCGTTGTGCGTGAAATCACTGCCATAGGGCACAAGTGCCTATCTTCTTGCCCGGTCGGGCGATTTCGGTCTTCAGACCCTACACGACGATGATTAGAACCTTCTGCTGTCCATTGACGCCATGTACGCATAACGCGTGCAGCAATATCACGGAATGATAAACCACTTTCTCTGAGTCCAACGCTTCTACCTATTTCAAACTCCGTCAAGTGTTCGTACGCTTGTCTCGTCGTCGTAAGCACTATGTCTCAATGTTAACAACTGCGTACGGACAAGTTTAGCGATAGGAAGTTTATAAACCTGCTCTCTGTTCGCCTTCTTCTATACCCCTTTGTGTGACGTTTTCGATGGCGTTGCGCGCGCACCTCAGATTTGCATGTGCGCTACAATGGTAATAACTTGCTTCTCCCCTGAGTCTGGTTCATTTCGACGACAGGTACATTTCGTTGGCACTCAATTCGTCGACACTATGTATGGAAACAGTCGATTCCTAAAAAACCGAAAAGAAGTTCAGAACCACCAAAATTGGTATACCATCTCATGGAACTCTCTTAGACCGGACACGGTTTTTGGAAGGGGTCGGCTCCCGGTGTCAACCGGACCCAATACAACATTTTCGTAAATCTAGAGTTTTTAATTTAGAACCACGAAATTTGGTATACTATCTTATTGTATTATTACACCAACTTAGACCATAGACGGAAGGGGTCGCGGCCCGGGGCCAAGGGTACCCCATACAACATTTTTTTTTAAATCTACAGTTTTCAATTTAGAACCACCAAATTTGGTATACTATCTAATGATACTATAACTTAGACCGCAGATAGGGTATTGGAGGGCAGAATTGTGTTGCAGTTCTTAAGTAAAAAATGGAAATTTTTGAGAAAATCTTGTATGGGAGTCCCTTTACCACGAGCCTTTACCCCTTCCAAAAACCGTGTACGGTTTAAGTTAGAGTACCATGAGATAATTTACGAAATTTAGTGGTTCTAAATTGAAAACTGTAGATTTTACGAAAATTTTGTATGGTGCCCCCTTGACCCCGGAGCCTGACCCCTTCCAAAAACCGTGTACGGTCTAAGTTAGAGTACCATGAGATAGTATACCAAATTTGGTGGTTCTAAATTGAAAACTGTAGATTTTATGAAACTTTTGCATGTTGGCCCCCTTGATCCCGGGCCCCGACCCCTTCCAAAACCCGTGTAGGTCTAAGAGAGTACCATGAGATCGTATACCAAATTTGGTGGTTCTGAACTTTTTCGGTATTTTAGGAATCGACTGTTTGCATATATAGCGTCGACGAATCGAGTGTCGACGAATTGAGTGTCGACGAATTGAGTGCCGACGAATTGGGTGTCGACGAATTGAGTGCCGACGAATTGAGTGCCGACGAATTGAGTGTCGACGAATTGAGTGCCGACGAATTGAGTGTCGACGAATTGAGTGCCGACGAATTGAGTGCCGACGAATTGAGTGTCGACGAATTGAGTGTCGACGAATTGAGTGCCGACGAATTGAGTGCCGACGAATTGAGTGCCGACGAATTGAGTGTCGACGAATTGAGTGTCGACGAATTGAGTGCCGACGAATTGATTGCCGACGAATTGAGTGCCGACGAATTGATTGCCGACGAATTGAGTGTCGACGAATTGAGTGCCGACGAATTGAGTGCCGACGAATTGATTGCCGACGAATTGAGTGCCGACGAATTGATTGCCGACGAATTGAGTGCCGACGAATTGAGTGTCGACGAATTGAGTGTCGACGAATTGAGTGCCGACGAATTGAGTGTCGACGAATTGAGTGTTGACGAATTGAGTGTCGACGAATTGAGTGTTGACGAATTGAGTGCCGACGAATTGAGTGTCGACGCAATGTGTTGTCGACGAAATAAACGAGACCGTCTCCCATAGTGGCCTATCCACACTGCAAATTTCTTGCAAATCAGAGCATTTCTTCATGGTGTTGAAATTTCTATTAACGGCAGTGTATATCGTTGAGTACCGATGAAATTAATTATTGTTGCGTCACTTCCTGAGACAGCATGAAGAAATCAGATTTCAAAAGAAAGATGACACCGAATTTTCGGGTGTAATGAGCACGTCTTTTGAATCCGTTCTGACGCGAGTTAAATTTATCAAGGCTATTCAAAGTCAATGGAACTGGTATGGAAAACAGTAATATCTCACCGAAGAAAGGAGCTTTTCAATCGGGTTTTTAATCCTGCAGATATTGCTCTAAACTGAAGCGTAATCAAACGCAGTCTGGTTGCAGGCTGGTGCGTTAAGAAAATTTTTAAATTATATGAGAAACATTTCACAAGGGAAAACGCTCTCCAAGAAAGAAATAATTTTTCAAATCGGGCATTTAGAAGCAGAGATATCGACAAATATAAGATATGCGTCTACGCTCCCTGGCGGGAAAAGGCATTCATTATTTTAAGGAGAAAGTGTTCTCAAAAGGTTTTCCGATGTTAGCAGTATCAGTCCAGGAAATAATTCTTTTAGTCGAGTTTTCAGGAGCTCAAATTTTGTTGAAAATACATCTGAAGCAGAAATTAACACTTACACACCCCTGGTGGCTAAACCATTCGTGGCCAAATATTAGAAATTATATGAAAAACATTTCCCATCAGAAACTGTATGCGATAAACGAAGAATTTTTCCAAATCGGAGTTTCAGAAGCAGAAATATCGGAAAAAACGCAATTTACCTTAACGCCCCCTACCGGAAAAAAATGAGTTCCTTGAAAAGTTTGAAATTATATGAAAAACATTTCGCACCTGAAAAGCTATCCAACAAAGAAGGATTTTTTCAAATCGGACTCTTAGAAGTGGAGATATTAACAAAAATTAGATATACATCTGCGCCCTGTGGCGCAGAAATTATGCACTATTCCAAGAAGAAAATATTCCGAAAAGCTTTATTGACGTGAGTAGTATCGGTCCCCTGAAGAATATTATCTTCAATCGAGATTTCAGAAGCTCAGATTTTGCTGCAAATGCATCAGAAGCGGCAATTAAGACTTACGTCCCATGGTGGCCAAATCATTTTTTACCAAAAAATTAGAAATTTTACGCAAAAGGTGTCCTATCAAAAGCTCTATCCGGTGCAGAAACAATTCTTCAAATCGAAGTTTTAGAAGCAGAAATATCGGGGAAAACGCAATTTACAGTTACGCCCCTTAGCGGAAAGTCTATGAATTATTTGAAAATTTTGAAATTATATGAAAACCATGTCGCACCGGAGACTCTATCCAATACAGAAGAAATTTTTCAAATTACACCATTAGGAGCAAAGATATTGACAAAAATAACATATACACTGAAGTGACAGAAAATCTGGTACACCAGTCTAATACTTGATAGGTCCCCCACGAGAGCGCAGGACCGCAGAAATACGACAGTGGAGTCTATGGTCACCATCGACGGTGACCATAGACTCCACTGGTTTATGGAAATATGCTGTAGGCAATGCACACCATACTTCCTGCAGAGCGTTCCACAATTCGGGTGTATTCCGAGGTCTCGGATTCCTGTGTTCGATAGCGCATTGAATGGCATCCCATATGTGTTCTATCACGTTCAGATCTGGGGAATTGGGTGGGAATGGTACACCCCAGACTCGGATGAATGCTCCTCTAACCATAATGTAGCGTCCCGACACGTATGTGGAGGTGCATTGTCCGTTGGAACAGGCCCAACCCATCAGCATGAATGCAGGACATGAACGGGTGTACCTCGTCATAAAGGATGAGCACATAGCGTTGGCTGGTCACAGATGTTTGTAGACATACCAGGGGTCCCAGAGAAATCCAGCTAAACCCACTCCATGCCATTACGGACACCCCCACCAGCCGGTACAGTTCCCTGTTGACATGCGGGATTCATTGCTTAATGGGGTTTGCGCCACACACGAATTCTTCCGTCTGCCCGATACAATTGGAAACACGACTCGTCAGACCTGACTACTTGTTTCCAGTCATCAAGTGTCCAATGGCGGTGTTGCCGTGCTCAAGCGAGGCGCATAGCTCTGCGTCGTGCACACATCAAGGGGACTCGAGTTGGGCGTCGGCTTCCAAAGCCCATAAGTGCAGGGTACGTTGCACAGTCCGGACGCTGATGCTTGTTGAGGCTCCAGCATTGAATTCCGATGATACCTGCGAGAGTGTCGCGTGAAAGGATTCTTGACAACCGTCGATGGTCACGTTCACCCAATATCTTTTTACGGCCACACTGGTATCGTAGGTTGGAGGTTTTCCTGGAATTCTTGTAGTCACGGTACACTCTTGCAATGGTCGTCCGTGAAAATCCGAACTTCGTTACTACCTTTTAGTAGAAGTTCAATCTATACATATATACACCTGAACACCAAATTACGTGGGAGATAGGCAATGCATAGGACCTTGTCCTAATATACATTTCCTTTCTACCTCCGAAATACTATGGCCCATCTCACGAGCGCCAACTGTGACACCGCGTTGAAAATCGCTTAAATCGTTATTACTTGTCATTCTCATGCCGAAAACAGCTCTGACAGCTGGCAAGGATGTCTATCGCTTTATATACGCACTGGCGGACGCAACCGAGTGAGCGCATAGGTGACGTTGCTATGTGTTTTGCATAAGCTCGTCTGTACTAGTTTTTCTGGCACTTTAGTGTATATCTACGCCCTCTGGCGGAGAAGCCATGTGATATTTTAAGAAGAAAATATTCCGAAAAAATTTATCGACGTGAGTGGCATGGGTCGACGAAAGAATTTTTCAATCGAAATTTTAGGAGCTCTGGTTTTTGTGGCAAATACATCAGAAGCAGAAATTAACACTTACACCCACTGGTGGCCTAACTATTCCTTACCAAAAATTAGAAATTATATGCAAAAGATTTCCCCTCGGAGCTGTATCCGCTGAAGAAGAATTTTTTCAAATAGGAGTTTTAGAAGTATAGAGATATGGGGAAACGCATCTTACTTTTACGCTTCCTAGCGAAAAATCTATGCGTAACTTGATAAAGTGATTACACCTAAAATACTATTCGAGATAAATGGAATCGAAAGGTAAAATGATGATATGGAATTCAAATACATAATAATATGTATTTTGAATTCCATATCATCTGCATTTACGCCCTCTAGCAGCAATTTCGTACATCATAAAAGAAAAACGTAATAAAAGATCTTCATTTGCATTTTTCAGGCTTCCCGATGCAGAAAGAGTTTTTCAAATCGGACTAATAATTATAGATATATGGTGTCCACACACAAACGGACGGACAAACCGATAACAGAAGCACCATCTTTTTTTTACGGTTTTCAACCGTAGGTTGAAGAAGCGTATATGCTCCAGCTTTGTCCGTCTGTCTGCTTGTCCGCATGATACCTCGCGTAAAAATGGTTCGATTTCGATGAACTTTTAGTATGTGGTAGGGGACAACCTGGGGACGAACCGTATTGAAAATGGGCGAAATGGTGTCAAAGGTCAGGACACAGAAGGAGATCCACTCTAGCGCCCTTACAGTTCATAAGGTAGGTAAAACAGCGTCGATTGCGACAAAACTTCATCATGTTGTTCCGGTGATGTACTGAACCGGTTCTGTTTAATATCATCGACATGGGGTCAAAGGTCAGGGCACAGGAGCGAGATTTATTCCACAGCCATTGGCCTCATAACTTGACTAAAATTACTTCTATTGTGACCGAACTTTATTATGTTGTTTCGTAGGTAAGCAGAACCAATTCTGTTGAATATCATCGAAATGGGGTCGTAGGTCAGGGCACCGGAGCGAGATTTATTCCATAGTCATTATCCTCATAACTTGAGTAATAAATTGAGAAATGATTTCCATTATGATGGAAAGCGTTTCATAATGATACGCTTTCTAACATACCAGAAATCATTACTCAAGTTATTACTCAAGAAAGCATTGCATGATTTTACTAACTTGTTTACGCTTTCCAACCGTAGGTTGAAGAAGCGTTTATGCTGCAGATTTGTCCGTCTGTCTGTCTGTCCGCACGATAATTCGCGTAAAAATATTTTGATTTCGAAGAAATTTTAGTACGTCGTAGCGGACAACCTGGGGACAACCCCTATTACAAATGGGCGAAATGGAATCAAAGGTCAGGAAATACGAGCGGGATCTATTCCATCGCCCTTATGCTTCAAAACTTATGTAAAAATGCTTCGATTGCGACAAAACTTCAACATGCTGTTCTGGAGATATACTGAACCGGTTCTGTTGAATAGAATCGAAATGGGGTCAAAGGTCAGGGCACAGGAGCGAGATTTATTCCACAGCCATTATCCTCATAACTTGACTGAAAATGCGTCTATTGCGACAAAACTTTAGTATGTTGTTCCGGAGGTATATTTCACCAATTCTGTTTAATATCATCGAAATGGGGTCAAATGTCAGGGCACATGAGCGAGGTTTGTTCCACAGCCATTATTTTCATAATTTGAGTAATAATGTCCGTAATGACTTATGTTATGTTGGAGAGCGTATCATAATCAATGCATTGCATGATTTTGCTAATTTTTTTACAAAAGACGTGCTAAAATAGAACAGGAAAACTTTTTCATTTTCGTTTCAACGAAATATTTTACTTGGGATTGTCGGAAAAGATGCATAGTATCGAGAATTTCTCTTGGGGGTTTTCCGAAAATATGCCTCAAAGTTCATCTGAGATACAGGGAAACATTGACGCACTCTCACTAGTATAAATTTACAAAACTGATCCACCTGCGTATGAAACTTTTATTTAAAATCTGTGTTTGCAAGAACGGCTGATCTTAAGAAATCTCCTCCTGTGCATTTATTATTTTATCAATTTAAATAAATTATACTTTCAGAGTGAAAACGGAGTGCACCAACTTTATCGCATGCACTAAATCACGCTTCTTTGGGAAAGTTAAAAAAAAAAGAAAAACATCGTTTCGTACTGGACAAATTTTCTTCCCTTCTGTGGAATGAATTCAGGATGAGAACTTCATGCCTCACCGTATTTCACCTTTTTTTTCTTTCGTTTGACTCCCGTGTCTCTCTCGTAAATGTATTTTGTTCATGGCTCAGTAAATCTCTTTCGTACAGCAAAAAGTTGATCTCCAAGAGAAAAAACTAAGTTCGTGGATACTAAAAGTTCACAAATATGCTTCTTTCACGACTCTTTAACGATGTTCAACCTTCACCTCATTCCAATATCCCTGAAACACGTTCTTCAAGTTGATATCTGCCCTGATCCTGATCTATCCTTGCGCGAGAAATTGGGCATACATCTCCATTTCGTCGCACGAACGACAATTCCCAGCAACCATTTCATTGCTCTTTTCAGATAACCTCTCATTCGAAAACCTGATATCCTATATCCGGTTTTGCATGAGTAATAAATCACCTTTAGCTACACTGCAAGAGGATAAATTCGGAAAGCATTTTTTGTTGAATCTTTTCACTCAATTTTGCTCTAAGTGTGCTTCACAGCGAGATAACTTTATCATCGCTTGAATTATATCCAAATAATGCTATATCCTGATTTTAAACAATGGTATTCAAATTTGGAACTTTCCTTGTAAATATGATAGGCAAAGAACCTGCACTGCTCAAAGAAATTACGGAAGCATGTGACTTTGGAGACATTATGTTAGCCAATCGTACGATATCTTACCTTAACTTACCTTAACGTGGGAAACGCAAGTCGCGTGTGTCGTAGGCAGCCGAATCATACGAGGGTTGTACCGAAAGTAATGTAGAAGTGGTCATAACCTTTGTATTAACTGACAGAGGTCGTTCAAATTGCACGTGTTGGGAGAGTAACTCTTCCTCTACAGTAACCCTTCTTTTTCATTGCATTGTAAATAATGGATTCCAAGCAGAAGCAACATGCCGACTTTGAGTTTTTGACGAAGAATGGGTGCAGGCAGTCCGACATCCACAGAAAGCTACAGAATGTTTACGGAGATGACACCATTGACAAGAGCAATGTGCACAGATGGATGAAGAAGTTTAAAGAAGGGGGAAAACATCATTGAAGACAAACCACGCAATAGGAGACCATCATCTGAGACCACTGACACGAATCATCAGAGAGTGGATGAACTGATTCGCGCGGAGAGACGAGTCACAATCCCTGAGCTTGTTGCACAACTGGACTGTAGTTACAATGCCAGAAGGTGGTGAAAGATTTAGGGTATTGGAAACTGTGTGCAAAGTGGGTACCTCGGCATGGTTGACACCCGATTTGAAGGAGAGAAGAGTGGAAATCCGCTCTGTTTTACTGGAAGCGTTTGAAACCAACGAAGACACGTTTCTTTTCGATCTTGTGACAGGGTATGAAACGTGGGTGTACCTTTACGACCCGGAAAAGAAGTATCACGCCATGGAATGGCGTTACACCTCTTCACCAAGGCCTAGGAATTTCAAGAGCCAGCGATCAGCACAGAAAGTCACAGTGACTGCTTTTTTGGGATGACATGGGTGTCATTTTCCTTGATTTTCTGGAACGTGGTCGTACTATATAATTCTTCCTTCTGCACAGTTTACTGCCCACGCAATGTCCCCTTCATTATGTTGAATATTTTTTTAAAATATTAGTCACTGTGTGTATAATATAATGTAACAAGATGCCCTTCTGAGTACATTTAGCGTTATTTCCCCTTGTCACTGAATACTTCTGTACATATGTTGTAAATTTTGAATGTAGCATCACTGTTGCATTTCTGTGAATTAGTACCTAATGTTTAATCTTTAGTATGGTAGTAATGCTTAATTGGAATTTGTGCATAGTATAGAATCATGTCTTGCCCTGTCTACAATACTGTAGGTAAACATTTTCGTTTGTATCGCTCGTGCTTTATTGTCTGCCTCTCCTTCGCCCTACGTGGCGAAATAATTTTTTTTTTTATGATTTTAACAATATTTTGTTTTACGTTTCACTGGAACTTTCCAGCTGATGTATATACCGCTGTATTTATTGGCAGAATTCCATTGTCATGTACATAGAAATGTTATTTTACTGAAGAATAAAGGCAATTTTGAAATGAAAGAGATCCACATTCGCCAATGAGAGACCACACACATCTTTGGCAACAAATCAGGCGATCAGCAAATTAGGCTTTTCAGTAGTACCCCATCCACCATACAACACAGATCTGGGGCATTCTGACTTCCACCTTTTCGGTTCAATGAAGGAAAGTTTCGGGGGACAACCATTTGATGACACAGACGAGGTGAATGTAGTTGTGAGTAAGTGGGTACAACAGTCCACACCTGAATTTTTTCAAAGAGGATTCGAGAGTTCGGTTCAACAATGGCACAAATGCATTGCTTGTGATGGAGACTATGTTGAGTAGTACCTTTGTACAAAGAAAGAGTTACTCTACCAACATGTGCAATTCCTCTGTCAGTTAATAAAAGTGTTATGCCCACTTTTGCATTAGTTTCGGTACAACCCTCATATGTGTTTTTATGCAAATTAGTGTCTGTGACGTCAAATCACAGATTGGGATAAAACGAATGCTTTCCGGAAATTTCCTAACCTTGTGACGCTTGAGAACTATAGCACGGTGCATTACTGCGCTCCTATAAAGGTCTACGCGAGTACTGCACTAACCTTTCTGTTCCACCTGATGACGGGGTAAGTGTTACCCCGAAAGTGCTAGTGGAGGTTTTAATTTGTAAATAGATTTCATCTTTCAATTAAATATCGTACATAGACAGTGGTATTTGTTTTGTATTCCTTATTCTCACACGTCTTCTTCGGTTGGAAAGATGTCTCAACAGCCAGATTTACCGGATGGACGTCGTGGAGAGCTATTATTGGCAATCTGGAAGCGGGTCATACACATAGGGTGGTAGCAGATCCTATTGGAGTGTCAGAAATATCATTTCCCGACTGCGGACACGATTCTACGGTACGGGAAGTGTTCGAAGAATGCAAGGGCAAGGCTGTCCACGAACAACTACAGCAAGGGACGACCGTTATATATTGTTAGCAGTTCGTCGAAACAGGCCGCAAAATGCTACCCACGTCCAGCGACAGCTTCTCGTGTCAGCAAGACGCAGGTTGTCAACTGAAACTATACGCCATTGCCTTCACTAAGGTGCACTTTACGCATGCAGACCAATGTGTGTACGCCTTTAACCGCACGACAACGCATGGGGCCGTACAAAGTAGACTGAGGAACATCGTGGATGACAGCATGACTAGTGGAGTCTTGCATATTTTTTTATCGTTATTTTTCGAAGCACCGTAATTGCAACTCGAGATTTTATTAAATTGATAATGACTTCAATTATCTTTAAGAAAATGTGACTGTACTGCTTTATGCTGTAATTTTGTCTTTCGATTGAAGGTTTAACGACCACCGTGAGCAACTCAATGGGCTATGGGCAGTCACCCGTTCCTAATTTAGGGTCACTGGTTCCAGGGAAGTGAGAGAGCCAGTGCCGTAAATCAGACACAATGTCCATGCCTCACGGGGATGCGAACCCGGACCCATCTTGGACGAATGGTTAGAAGTCAGAGCTTAGACAACTGCGCCACCGGGGAGGCGTACAATTTCATAAAACCTCCTAAATATAAAATTTCGTATTGATGTCTATAGTAGCTTTTGTCTTAAGAAGTCCACAGACTGATACATAGACATCATACAATCACCTGTACAATAATTTGTGTACGCGGTTTCTTACAATAACACAATGCACACTAGCTGGTACACAAAGGGGGGCAGAAGCAGGAATATCCAGTGCCACAATAGCCGAAATATCACGTGGTATGCTGTCCACAATTTACCGTTATCATACACTATATTGAAAAAAGTCACCGGACACCTGGAAGAGAAACACAACATAGCATTTATTGGCATACATTAGTACGGTGTTGGTTCACCTTTGACCTTAATATGCATGCACTGACCCTTCGAGACATGCTTTCGACATGGTTTTGGAACACAGCGATAGGTCTGCGGTTCCATTCAGTACATAATGCTACCGCTGACTGTTGCTTAGTAGTATGCCTTAGTTCGAAACTTCTTATGCGGAGCTCTAATTGATCCCATAGAGTACTCTATGGGATTAAGATCAGGGCTCTGTGCTGGTAAGTCCACACACGATACGGAATTATCGTAAAACCACACCGTAACACTCCTTGCTTTATGGTTCGGTGCATTATCCTACTGGTGCCAACAAGGCTCGGTTCCATAGTATTGCCACAGAGTTGGTAGGGCATAATTGTTCAGAATATTGAGATAGACGTGCTGGTTAACAGGTTTGTCCATGATAACCAATGGGCCGGGTCCATACCACGAAATACACCCCAACACGAGTACACTGCCAGCTCCAAACTTGACCGTAGGAGCAGTACACTGTGGTAAATAGTGTCCCACCGGCTGCCTCCATACCCAAACACGGCCATCAGACGGATGGATTGTGTATCTGTATTCATCAGTCCGTAGGAACTGTTTCCATTGAAGTACGATCAACGATAAATGTTCTTTACACCATGCTAAACGATGAGTAGTATTCCGAGTGGAGATGAAAGGCTTATGAGGAGCGTCACGACCACGGTAACCCATGGAATTAAGTTCCCAGCGAATGGTACGTGTACATACCGAGGTTCCAGCATTTTTACTCACCTGTACAATGAGGTCTTGGGCAGTACTCCGTCGATATGGTGTAACGACTCTCCTGAGGCTTCGACGTCCTCTATCACTGATTTTCTTTGGTCTGCCGATACGTTTTGCTGTTTCAGGCACGTCATGTGTCTTCCATTTATTCAGTACATCCAAAACAGTTGACTTGGGTATGTGTAAACGACTTTCGGTTTTTCTTTTGGACAACCCACTAATATAACACCGAGCAATCTTTCCTTTCTCAAAGTCAGTTCAGAGACATTTTAACTCAACCTTACAGTGCGATGTGATCGCGGCCAGCTGCAGGCTTGTTTTTATACCGTTTGCAGCTGTACTGCGCATCTTAACAACGCAGCGGATCCGTTCGTTTGCTTTTGAAGGGGTGTCCGGTGACTTTTGTCAATATTGTGTATCTTAACAACGAAACATTTTATCGTTAATATCTGAAGGGAGTTGCGGAAAGGTTTCTGAAAATCAGAATTTTCCGTTAACATATCTTAAAAACCGAAACTTTTACCGCTAATATATGAAAGGAATTGTGGAAAGGTTTCTGAAAATACAGAATCTCCCTGGCGCACGAAAAATCCGTGAAATTCAGGTTTCCCTCTTCATTTGGGGAAAAAGAGTGTATCAGGAACATGCTTTGCTAATTCACGAAGTGAGTCACAGGAAATGGTTTGTGAATTTTAGAGACATTTTTACAGTGTATCCCTGCACAATGTTCTTTGTCCACTCGTTTCCTCCTGAAATGCTGCCTGGCACCCTGAAAGATCAGTCGGTGCTGCAAACTGCGAAGGTAGGGAGCAAAATGTCGTCGACGTGATATGTACACCAGTTGTTATATTTTTTGTAGAAAGGTGAACAAAATTATCACAGCAATTATCACGGACTTAATTAAACTTCATAGTATTTGCAAAAGTGCTGGATAAATTTTAAATCTGAAAATAAAGGCGCAGGAGAAGGTTCATACGAATCAAAAAAATTAGAGAAGGTAAGGGAACAGGAAATAATTTATAATTATTTCAGTCATCTCGATATGAAATGAAGAGCTTAAGGAGAAAAAAAAACGCTTCTCAAACAGAAAAAAAAGAAGGCAATTACTTTGCCATCTCCACAAGAAAGGAAGAGTTTAAGGATGATACAGAAAATATTAGTCGAAATTTGCGCGAATTCAAAATTCCTAAAACCATTGCTGTACAAAGGATATGAAATTGAGAAAGAAACAGAAGGCCCCGTGTATAATAAGTACACAATAAAATAATTCGAGCTTTTGCGATAAGGAAGAAACCGGTTGAGGAAGGTACATAATAACTATTATTATAGAAGAAGTACTCATAATAACTACACGGTCGAGTTACATTATTGTGACCACCAGCTAATATCCTGAATAACCGCCGTGTGCAACGCGGAAAGCAGCTAGACGGGCATGGAGTGACTCAATAAGGTGCTGGAAGGTGTTCACAGGTTTGTGGAGCCATGCTGACTGCAGTGTATCTGACAGCTGCTAGAGGGTGCGTGGTGGGGGATCCATAGAGCGAACAACACGATCGAGAGATGCTCAATCGGGTTTAAGTCTGGGGAATTAGCGGGCCAGGGAAGTACTTTGAAGCCATCATCGCGCTCCTTCAACCACTCTAGGGCATTTCTAGTTGTGTGACACGTCGCATTGTCGTGCCGGAAGAACCCATCCGCCACAGGGAAGACAATCAGCATGTATGAGTGTACGTAGTCAGCAAGGATGGATTCATAATGACTTCGGTTCATAGTGCTTTCCACAGGTATGCGTAGACACAGGGTGAAAACATTTCCCAGATCATAACGCTGCCCCCACCAGCTTGTGTTCTTCCAGCAATAGCTGAAGAATGTCTGTTCTCCGATGTTTCTCGTCTTATACGCCAACGTCTATGCTTTCGATGAAGCAGGAAACGTGACTCATCGGAGAAGGCAATCCTTTGCCAATCAGCGGACGTTCAATTCCGATACCGCCTTGCAAATGTAAGCAATTTCTATCGATGCACCTTCGCTAGCATAGGTGCAATGACCATCCGTCCGAATCGGAGATCCATACGTAGCACGGTTCCCTGAACTGTCGTTTTAAACACGCTTCCGGTAGCCCCCTGGTTCATTCGGCCAGTGAGTTGCTCCACTGTAGCATGTCGATCGGCTCTCACGAACCGTCGAAGCCAACGTTCACCTCTCACATCAATGGCACGCTGTGCTCAGCAGTTTCCACGTCGTTTATTCGCATTTGTGCCATTTCTCTAATCACGATGCACTTTAACCACAGCAGCACGCGAACAGTTCACAAACTGCGCTGTTTCAGAGATACTGCCACCCTTGGCCCGAAAGCCGATAATCATCCCTTTAAATAGCTTCTTTTATCCATGACAGCAACGAGTGATATGTTTTCAGAATGCCTATGGCACACCTTATATACCCTCCAAGCCAGCTCACGACACGTGCCTTCTTTCATTGGCTACGCGCTGTTGACGTCAAAAGTAGGAGGTGGTCACAATAATGTGACTCAACTCTGTATTATGAATTTTAAATTCCTCGAGTGATCGCTGAAGGAAAGAAAAGGTTTAAGAAAAACACAAAAGAGTGACTAAATTGTGGTCTCCATTTTTTCATCATTCGCTAAATTTCCGTCCTCTGGGTATCAAGAATATAGGAAGAACAGAGATCGTGTTTTAAATTGTCTACTGAGATACACATTTAAAATACTAGGGGTGTTCAAATGAAAAGGTACGAAACGTCATAAGAACGTAACCGTTAACATATTTGCCTATGCCTCTATGGGAGAACGTAGCGACACATCTAGGGATGCGATTGGAGTCACCGGCGTGGATCGGAGCATGCGCGGGTGGCCGCATGCGCAGGAGAGAGCAGAGGCTCATATAAAGAGCGTCGTCCAATTGACGCGGCAGTGCGTGTGAGGACAGGATGGCGTTCACATTGCAAAATTCGACGATTGAGGAGCAGCGAGGCGTTATCCGATTTCTGACAGCGGAAGGTGTTAAACCGGCCGCTATTCATCGCGGAGAGTGTGGTTCTGCTCCATGATAACGCGCGTCACCACGTCTCCAGGGTCACACACGCGGAACTGGCCAAGTTCCAGTGGGAGCAGCTTGATCATCCGCCCTACAGCCCGGACATGTCGCCCTGCGATTTCCATGTATTTGGTCCCCTGAAAAAACATCTGAAAGGGAAGCGCTTACACTCGGACGACGAACTCAAGGACGCTGTGCAGGACTGGGTCTCGTCACGGCCACAGGAATTCTGGGAACAAGGAATCCTTCGGCTCGTTAATCGATGGGATCGTTGTGCTACGGCCTATGGTGTATACTTTGAATAAAGTCTTCATTTATACCCACAGTGTCGTTTCGTACCTTTTCATTTGAACTTTCCTTGTAACAACTGTCTCACACGATTAGAAACATCTCCACTATGTACAATTGAGTCATTGGCAGTAAGTTTATTACAGGTAGGTCCCAAAGTACAAATAAAAGATGATAGGTTAAAAAGGCTAAAAGGTGATATTTTAACTTATCATCTTTTAGCCTTTTTAACCTATCATCTTTTATTTGTACTCTGGGACCTAACTGTATTAAACTTACTGCCACTGACTCAATTGTACATAGTGGAGATGTTTTTAATCGTGTGAGACAGTTGTTATTTTAAATGTGTATCGTTCTAAAGCACGAAAAGAAGATATTTTTAGCTTGTCTACTAAGAATTGACAAAGAGCATAGAACGTGATTTAATTGGGTACCAAGAATCCATGAATAGTATACAACGCGTTTTTAATAGGGTGTTAAGAGTCGATTAAGAGCAGAGAACTTGCTTTTAACTAGGTACCTGGAGTTAACGGAAAGCAGACAACTTGTTTTTAATTGGGTGCTAAGTTTCGCGGTACGACCGAGAACATTTTTCAAGTTAGGTACAAAGAAACCGCATAGAGGAGAGAACCTTTTTATTTTTCATTTTTAATTGGATGCCACAGTTCGACGAAGAGCAGAGTACGTGGTTTTAATTTGAACTGGTTGTTAAAAATCGAAGAAGAGCAGGCAGCGTGTTTTTAATTTTAATTGGGTGTCAATAATCGAAGTAGAGCAGAGAAAGTAATTTTAATTTCAATTGAGTGATAAGAATCTTCTAAAGAGTAGACAACGTAATTCGGATTTCAATTGGGTGTTATAAATCGCCGAAGAATAAACAATGTGTTTTACTTGGATAATCGATAAAGAGCAGAGAACGAGTTTTTAATTGGGTGCTGAGAGTCGAGATACAGCCGAGAACATTTTTCCAGTTGGGTACAAATAACGCCAAAGAGGAGAGAACATTTTAGTTTAATAGGACACCAAGATCCGACGATGATCAGGGAAAGAGTTTTTAATTGGGTGTTAAGAACAAACGCAGAGTAGACAATATGTTTTTAATTTTAATTGGGTGAGAATCGTTGAAGAGCAGTTTTTAATTTTAATTGGACGCTAGAATCGACGAAGGGAAGAGAATAGGGTTTTGATTTCCATTTGGTTTTAACAATCGACCAAAAACCGACAACGAATTTTTAAATTCAATTGGTTGCTAAGAATCGATCAAGAGCAGAGAATGTGTTTTTAATTTTAATTGGGTGTTAAGAATCGACGAAGAGCAGAGAACACGTTTCTACTAGGGTGCTAAAACTCGATGAAAAGCTGAAAATGCGTTTTTCATTGGGTTCTAAAAAGCGAAGAAGCGTAGAAAATGTGTTTTAATTGAGTACTAGGAATCAAGAAACAGAAGAAGAGAACGTGTTTTTAATTTTCGTTTGGTGTTAAGAACCGACGAAGAGACGATAACGTGTTTTTAATTGGGTAGCAAGAATCATTAAAGAGCAGAATAGCATTTTCAATTGGGTGCTGAGAATCAATCAATAGCATGGAGCATTTTTCTGGGTGGGTACCACCTATCAACGAAAAGAAGAAAACATGTTTCTAATTTGATACCAAGAGTCGACATAGAGCAGGGGAACGTGTTTTTAATTGGTTACCAAGAATTGACGAAGAGCAAATAACGTGTTTTTAAATTGGGTATTGTGAAAACATAAATTTGTCGCCTGGACACGTGTTTCACCTCTGCAGTACGCCATCATCATCTCCTTAATTTTAATTGTTTAAAATTTTTTTTTGAAGCGAAGGAAGAACCTTTCATTAATGCCGGACCGATATTTAGAACGAAAATCACACATATTTCGTCGAAGCACAGCCTTGCAACTTAACGTAGGCTCAACACTGAACCACCGTCTTCTGTTCCTAAAATACGATGACTCAGTGTTGGATTTCTGTTAAATTGCAAGCTTGTAATACCTGGGAACGGACCATGGTTCGAGTTCGTGTTCGGGCGGTAATGTGGAAACACAAATTTGTCATCTTGACTCGTGATTCACCTCTATAGTACGTCAGAGTACCAAGAAACGACGAAAAGCAAAAGAACGTGTTTTTGAAAGTTTTTTGATAAGCAAAGATTTTACGCCAATTCAAGTATTTGCGCCTGAGGGTCACAAAACTGGGCCAAGAGATTCCTAAATGATGCCATCACTGAATAGGTAGAAACGGACTATTATAAAGCGTAACCCGTACAAGTTTTTCAGCGCCGAGAATCGAATCAGCGTCCCTTCACTCATGAGTAAGACTCTCTCCCAACTGAGATACGCGGACAGAATGTCTCGCTGCTATCTTCCTTTATCTCATGTGCGTCCTGCGGGGCAGGCACGTCCCATCTGCACTCTCCCCGAAAGAGGTCAGGGGTCATAGCCCACGGGTCAGGCGGGACCATGTGTCGCTGTAGGCAGTCATCCCATGAAGAACGTGCTTTTCAGAAATCCCAGACAATTTGGTGTGTGGAAACTTAACATCACAAACATTTATTTTTCAAAGCAATGAAGAAGGGATTCTCACTTTACCTGTCTCGCGGTGTGGAAAGAACGTCAGACCATTAGGAGAAACTTAACGGCTTGAAGTTCGGGCACCAATGTGAAAACACAGGCTTGTCCGTGCAGGACATTAAATCAGGGTCCCCTCACTCCGGAGTAAGTCGCTCTTCCAACTGAGCTATGCGGACATGTGCTCTCACTGCTATCTGCCATTATATCATGCGTGTTCTGTGGGGCAGGCAGATCACAAGCTCCGAGTGCTATCCACTATACTGAACTGGCATGTGCTCTCACTGCTATCTGCCTTTATCTCATGTGTGTCCTGCGGGCAGGCACGTCACAAGCTCCGAGTGCTGTCCACTATACTACACTGGCATGTGCTCTCACTGCTATCTGCCTTTATCTCATGTGTGTCCTGCGGGACAGGCACGTCACAAGCTCCGAGTGCTATCCAATATACTACACTGGCATGTGCTCTCACTGCTATCTGCCTTTATCTCATGTGTGTCCTGTGGGGCAGGCACGTCACAAGCTCCGAGTGCTATCCAATATACTACACTGGTATGTGCTCTCACTGCTATCTGCCTTTATCTCATGTGTGTCCTGCGGGGCAGGCGCGTCACAAGCTCCGAGTGCTATCCACTATACTGAACTGGCGTGTGCTCTCACTGCTATCTGCCTTTATCTCATGTGTGTCCTGCGGGGCAGGCGCGTCACAAGCTCCGAGTGCTATCCAATATACTGAACTGGCATGTGCTCTCACTGCTATCTGCCTTTATCTCATGTGTGTCCTGCGGGGCAGGAACGTCACAAGCTTCGAGTGCTATCCACTATACTACATTGGCATGTGCTCTCACTGCTATCTGCCTTTATCTCATGTGTGTCCTGCGGGGCAGGTACGTCACAAGCTCCGAGTGATATCCAATATACTGAACTGGCATGTGCTCTCACTGCTATCTGCCTTTATCTCATGTGTGTCCTGTGGGGCAGGCACGTCACAAGCTCCGAGTGCTATCCAATATACTACACTGGTATGTGCTCTCACTGCTATCTGCCTTTATCTCATGTGTGTCCTGTGGGGCAGGCGCGTCCCAAGCTCCGAGTGCTATCCACTATACTGAACTGGCGTGTGCTCTCACTGCTATCTGCCTTTATCTGATGTGTGTCCTGCGGGGCAGGCGCGTCACAAGCTCCGAGTGCTATCCAATATACTGAACTGGCATGTGCTCTCACTGCTATCTGCCTTTATCTCATGTGTGTCCTGCGGGGCAGGAACGTCACAAGCTTCGAGTGCTATCCACTATACTACATTGGCATGTGCTCTCACTGCTATCTGCCGTTATCTCATGTGCGTCCTGAGGGCAAGGCACGTGACAAGCGTTGCACAAACGTTTTGTTTCCAAGCTGAACTTAACGCAAAGATTTAAATTAAAAGCAAACCATACACAGTCGTATGAAAATAATATGACCACATACCTAATAATGGGAATAACCACCCTTGGCTTGGATGACAGTGGCGAGACGTCGTGGTATGGACGAATGAGGCCCTTGAAGTTTGCCCGAGGTACACGTGCCCATTCGTACTACAGCAGAGCACGGAGGTCACAGAGATGACGTGGTTTTGGACGCCGAACCTGTCGTTCCAAATAGTCCCACAAGTGCTTTATGTGATTGAGATCGAGCGATTTCGCCACCCAGGGCTAACGGATACACAGCTGTCGTGTTTCTAGAACCAGTCACGCACCCTCTTAGCGACGGGGCATTGCCCTGTTGGTAGACACCATCACCACCAGGGTAAACGTCTAACATAAAGAAATGCATCTGGTCAGCAAGGATGGACAGACAGCCATTGGCGTTCAGGGACCCATCCAGTGCTACCAGCGGTCCCAGGTGATCCCAAGAAAATCTCTCCCACACATACACACTGCCATCACCGGCTAGTTGGTTCTCGTGCGTCTGAAGCCACATCCGTCAGCGGCCGTCACTTATGTGGAGTAGAAACATCGATTCTTTGGAGAAGGCAACCATTTCCTACTCTTCCACTGTCTAATGACGGTAGTTCCATGTGAACAGCAGGCGTCTTTGCCGATGGACCTGGGTTAACATGGGATCCTCGAAGCAGCGTCTATTCCGGAGACCCATGCGTAACAGGATTCGCTCCACTGTTATCGGGGACACGTACCTGGGTACCCCATCGTTCATTTGCATGGTCAGTTGCTGAACTGTTGCGCGTCGATTGTCTCTTACCAGTAGACGGCAGCGACGTTCACCTCTGGAGTTGACGGCCTTTGGGGCTCCACAGTTATGACGTCGTGAGGTACTCTGTGTGCCAGCGGTACATTCTTGGAACACCCTTACTACAGCACCTCGTGAGCAGCTCACGAAGTCTGCTGTTTATGAGATGCTTCCAGCCTTGGCGCGGTTGCCGATGATCATTCCGTTTTGAACGTCCGTCAAAATCGCTATATCTGCCCATTGTGCTTACGTAACACACTATGGCTCATCTGTCCTGGCCGGACGCTTATATCTCCGTGTGGTCGACCTTGTCACGTGCACTCTATGACACGCCTGGGCGGGTACACTGTGTCTCCGGGGGTCATAATATTCTGATACGACCCTGTATGTATAACTACGAGCAGGTACGATTAATGGATGAGACTCCTCATAGGAAGAAGTTAAACTATAGCAATAAAGTTTCAACGTATTGATTTCTTTTCGTTTCAATGCACGCGAAACCGTACGTTAGAGAAGCAGCCTGCGCATCCTTTAGGTTTATTAGGTGAAATTTGTAAGCGTTCCTTTGCGGTAACGGCATATTGCTCTCGAAGAGTTTTTCTGTGTTCGCAGCTCGGCAAATCTGCGTTACTCTCCGAAAGACTTATAAAGATTGAATTGTGAAAAATAAGCACGTTCCCGTAAAATGCGAAATATCCCATTTTCTGAGAAGAAGGCTAAAGTAAATTTGGCTGTTCTCCCTAAGGGTTGAAAGTTAACGCAATGGGTTTTCATGAGACGCAAGGGAATGGCAGAGAAAAGGCATAAGGAAACCCGAGTACATCATTGATCTTTGGGGATTGAAATGCAGGTGGTTGCATGTGTCGCATTATTCTCTTCTAAAGCTCAGAAAACTAAATTTTAGAAAAGGTAACAGCGAAAATAACGCTTCATGAACTCTGGTCTAACCTCACGGGGAGCTACGTGACAGAAAACACAAAGTATCGCTTCAATAAAGACTGTGCAGTCCAAAATACGAATTTTAAATGCGCCGGAAGTTACCTTTAGTGTCTTGCCACGGTTCATCCCAAAGGATGGGTCTCTGGTAACTTCCATTAAACCGATTAGAACACTCACATACTGTTTACTCTCATCACATCTTGAAAAGAAACGCATTTATGATACAGTACATCTTATTCGTACATTACCAGTCTGTCAACCCCAGCCACCATATCTAAAGATCTACAGTATCTGTCAAATTAAAAAAAAATCCTTTCTACTGGGCTGGAATGAACGCGAAATGAGCGGCGCGAACGAGCAGTGGAGACAAGCCCCCACTACACCGGACTAGGACCACACACAGATGTTCCGTTACGTCACAGGTTTGCTATACATAGCTAGCACGTGTGTGAAATACAAGGTTCAGGCGTGGTTTGTTTGCACGTAACGTGGCTTGCAAAGGAAACATGCAGACGCCGGATTTGAGTCATCTTCCTGTATGAATTTAAAATGGGCCATTCTGCAGGAATTGCCGCTCGAAACGTTAACAAAGCGTTTGGGGAGAATACAGCAAACGAACGAACTATTCGGCGATGGTTTGTGAAGTTTCGAAGCGGAGATAGGCACCTGCAAAACGAAGCACGTGATCACCCACCCTCTGTTGCTGTTTCTGACGATGCTCTATTACGTGTGGTTGCTGCTGACCCCCCGGAAAACGTGTCTCGAGATAGCGGCAGAGGTAGTTGTCCACCACAAGAGGGTTGTTCGGCGTCTGGCTGTGCTGGGTAAGGTAAAAAAGTGGCTGCCGCATGAGTTGACACCTGCCAACAAGACTAGGCGTTTGGACGTCTGCACGTCGCTGCGTTCCAGGAATAAACAGGAACATCTACTGCGTCGAATCGTCACCTGCGACGAGAAGTGGGTCCTTTATGATAATCGGAAACGATCTGCATAATGGTTAAGCAAGGCACAGCCTGCTGGACAGCATCCTAAGCCACCCCTACACACCAAGAAGATGGTGCTCCTTGTCTGGTGGTCCACAGCCGGGACAATTCATCGGAGTTTCTTGGCAAGTGGCCAAACCATCCATGCAGAACGTTATTCTGCTGAATTGCACCAGATGTACAGGAAAGTACTGCAGAAACAACCGGGCTTTGTTCAGCAGACATGGTGCTCTTCTGCTTCAGGACAACATCCGCCCGCATGTCGCAGAATGAACCATGCTGACACTAATTGGCTTGGGCTATGAAGCACTGCGTCATCCTGTCTATTACACGGTGTCTTCGACAGACTATCATCTATGAAGAAATTAACTCGTGCACCGAAAGCTATTAAATCGAAAACAAATGCCGTCTCCTGCACGATACACTTTAATGATAGAAACTATGTACAATTAAAATAAATATGTTTAAGAACTTTCAACGCCACAACGGCGTCATCCTCATAAACAGTGCAGCAGGGAGCACAGAAGTGAGTAGCCTATATACTGTACAAGAGACATAGCAGTTAATGCGCATGTGCAATAGTCGGCAAAGTCCAAATCAAGTTCAGTGGTAGTAGGTGGGCGTGATCTGGCCCAAAAGTGTTCTCCAAGGAAGGGGGATAAACACGGAGGGGGTTCATCGTTACAGCATCTTTCGAATATGTGAATAGTTTCACAGAAAAGTGTTGATCGACGATTCCTGGAAGAATCCAGAATAATGGTGCCATTCCAACATGGTAGGTAGAACCAAAGATGTAGCACGAGAATGCGTCTTGAGATTATACTGATGTTCGTAAATGCGGCACCCCAAATTACGAGCTGTAGAGCCCATGTAACATAAATCGAGCTCTGCAGGGTTAGTAGATTTAAGTGTAACTAAATATACACCGTGACGGTTCACACGTTCAACACAGTCTCTGTCCTTTTTAACAGTGTTAAATAAAGTACGAGACCTTACACCAAACTTGAGTTTGTACTTATGACATATGTTCTTTAAGATGTTACATACAGGTGGTATATATGGAATGGATCCCACAAATTGGTAGTCACATTTATCTGCAAGCAAAGCTGTCTGCGGTGAACCAATTGATTTCTTAACAATCAAGCGATCAATCATGTGACGAGGGTAACCGAAAGTCGAGGCAAACTGTTTAATCCTAGCTAAATGTTGGTCCCGGAGATCCTGTGTGGACGAGTGTGTGAATGCAAGATTATTAAGAAAAAGAAAAGCAGATAATTTTTGCGACATTGGATGAGAAGAAGTTAAAGGTATAAAGGTGGCAGAAAAAGTTGGTTTGCAGTAAAAAGAAAATGATAAGGAGTTATCGGAAAGATTACGAAAAAGGTAAAAGTCGAGAAAAGGCAAAATGCCTAAATTCTCGAACTCTACCTCGAACTGTATAGAATGATATCGTGAAGAAAGTAAAGTGGCAAAGGAAAGAAGTTCATCGAAACCTGAAGGCCAAATAACCAATACGTCGTCGACGTACCTGATGAAAGAAGTGGTTTTATGGGGGAAACAGAAAAGAGGGTATCCTCTAAGTCCTACAAAACTTCAGCAAGCAATCAATAAATCTTCATTTCTCGAAAAAGTATTTTACATCAAGTATTGTACATCAATTAGGGTACCCTCTAAGTCCTGCAACAAAACCTCAGCAAGCAATGGAGACAGGTGTCCGCCCTGTCTCCATTGCTTGCTGAGGACTTCTTCGGGTCCAAGCCACAAGACTTTTTTGGTTCCTTGGATCATGGTCTTGCCGGACAGATAGCAACTCTGTGTCGATGCCGAGGGGGATTATTTTGCCTAGGTAAATTGTCCTACTTTTCCGTTCTCGCCGTCCACGTGTTCTGGTCCCTTGTGGACATTTCATTCGCACCAACCCGATAGACACAACAACCCCTTAAGAGCTGCAGTGTAAGATCCAGGAACTTGCTGACAAGGGTAAAGAAGTGGAAAGAAAAATGAACTTTGAGAAAACAAAATTGATGTACAATACTTTTACGAGAAATGAAGATTTATCGATTGGTGAGGAAAAGCTGGAGATAACCGACACCAACATTTACCTTGGGCAGCAGATATCGAGCGAGGGTCGTATTGTTGAGAAATTAATCGGCATATAAAATTTGGTTGGAGAGCTTTTGGAAGAAACAGTACAATTTTCAAGAACAATTTGCCATTATGCCTTAAAAGAAAAGTGTTTAATTAATGCATCCTTCTAGTGATTACATTCGAAACAGAGACGCGGACCTTAACTACAGAAGACATACAAAGGCTGCAGACAACTAAAATAAGCATGAAGCTTGTTTTAACCAGAAAAGATAAGAGGAGGAACTTGTGGATGAGGAAAATGACAAGAGTGGACGACATCATGACCAGACTGAAATCCCTGAAATGGCAAAGTGCTGGACATGTTGCCGATGGACAACCGATATTTTAGACGGGATACCAAGGGATAGAAAAATACCACATGAAAAATGCATGGATGAAATTCGAAACCATACCGGAGTAACATGGAAGTGAGTGGCTCAAAACAAACAGTTGCGGAGGAAAAGTTGGGGAGACTTTCATCCAGCAGTGTATTGATAATGGTTGAAAATATTGATGATGAACATAATACATGGAGATGAAGGTTTACCAGCAATTGTATCAGCTACGCAGAGAGAACGCAGCTCTTGCTTTGTATAGAGGATCTACAATTTTGTATTCCGATTATTATTACCTCTTGCTAAATGCTCCCTCATTAGGCGCAAGGTCTCTTGCAGACTGCCAACAAAACCGCTTTTTAACTCATAATGAACCCTCATCAGGAAAACATACAACTGCTGTTCCATAAAAACTGAGAATAAAATCACACAAAATGAAGAAACATAGCTACAGCAAAATATATGTTATTCTTTCAAAAAGTATCTTCCCTCGGATGATATGCAGCGGTCCCATCGTCCCGTCCACTTTTCAAAGCATGTGGCTACGGCATTTTGTGGAAGTTGCTTTAGCGATCCCTGTACAGCTTGAATGACGCCATCATCTGTGTTGAATCTTGCGCCACGGAAGTTCTCCTTCATTTTTGGAAACTCGCAAGATCACGTGTTTTAAAAAGTTCGGGGTCAAACACAATTGTGGTTACCACAAGTCTTACTACGGAACTGCACAATATGAATTCCAAAGAATTGCGGTAATGATAAAAAAAACCCTCGCAATCTTGCTCTTTATTCACGTGAAAGTAAACAAAAGCACGTAGAAATAGGAGTTATTTGCTTTAATAATAATATCTTTATTTGTTTTTCTTAATTTATATATATATTTGGACTGCTCGGTCATCCTGTGAATCGCGACTGTCCTGTAGGGAATGTCGCTCGGGATCAACATCGCAGGCACAGATTATTAGGCGATTTCTTTTTCCTGAATATTACGATCTACGGATTATTGGAAGGAATTAAAAAAATGACTGCTTGCTGATTATATGACAAAAATATGGTACTTAGTAAGCGTAAGGCCACCGCTAAAGGTATTGATGGGGCAGGCACAGAGGACCAGTTGAGCACCCTACTGGGCCTTACATTTCAGCTACTTTAATTTGCAGAACTCGTGCATCATATATGGATTTCCTAGTAAGATATTCAAAAGTATCTTTTTTCTTGTGAAATCAAAGCTATTTTAAAGAAAAAAATTCATCGAATCCATGTTATGTTTTCATACAACAAGGTAGTAAATAACTTTTTTCTTAGGTGTTCTCATTTTTTAAATAAACACTGAAGACACAAATGGGTTCTGCTCAGAGAAATTGTTTCCATCAACTACCGCGGTATCGCTCCTTGAAATTTACAACAAAAATAAGGTGGCGTTCTTCCGCCATCTCTGAGTTGTGAAAACAGAGAAATATGAGGACGTCGCTCTGGGGGAAAATCCGTGAGGCTTCACACATCTTTCAGACAGAAATGGATTGGCAATGTGAAACCAGAATCGACCACCTCATGTAACTTTCGAAGTAAAAAAAAACCCGGTGAAATGTCCATTAGATTACGTATTTTTTTTAATCATAGCAGACGAGTGCTAGAGTCAATAAAGGTTAAACCCGGGGATAATCTGTTTTATTTTCTTCTTATCAACACGTATGTTTTTTGCCAAGAGATTTACTGAAATGAAAAAATTACAAAACGATGCCTTTAGCTTGAAAAATCTAGAAATTGTGCAGTGAAAGCTGAGTTTTGTACCTTTAGGTGATTTACTTTATTATACATGAAATATGCTACCATTAGTTTCTTATCTTTTTTTCTTTCGCTGTTCGGCTTCTTAAAAGGAACGGGACAAATCGAGAGAGAGGGAGAAACTGGTGCACGTGCATGGGAATGTTATATTTGTTTGTGGAGTCTATCATTTTTACTGCTCTCTTTGGGATTAGGCACAACGAGTTGAAAGAAATTCGAAGTGTCTACACATGTATACATGTTGTTTTATGCGTCACATGACAAAGGACTTTATCTTTCAGGTCTGAAAATGTCGAGTAAAAATAAAACACAAACGTATCGAAAGAGTATTCTAAAGTATGCATGTTGAGACCACATATAACTTAATTACCAAAAAAAAAAATGCTTAGTTTGGTTTCCTAAACTGTTGCAGTCACATTGCTGTGGTTTAATGGTTGACGTGAGGCATCGTGAAATCGCTGTAATTGACGAGAGATACAAGATCGTTCATTTCATACTTTTTTGGCTTCCTCTATCCTCCAGACGACCACCACCCCTTCAATTCTCTTTTCTTCTTCTTCGATAAGATTTTCTTGCAATGAACTCAAATCACTCGAGTTTCTTCTATTGAGGCTTTAAGAATACAAAATGTTGTTGGTTTTACAAAACCCATGTATTATTTTCTGCTTTGTAAAAATAGCACGTATTCCTTTTATGTAACAACACATCTCAAGTGCTGGCTGGAAGTCTCTTTTGAATCTTTTATCTAATATCCAGACTCGTAAACTCGCATAAAATATTTTCCGAATCTGTTTGCGTAATTCCTAGTTTTCATCTAGTTGGAATATATTTACTTTCCTGCGGGTTTATTACGGCAATAACCGGAGTTTTGCCAAGTTTTTCTTTTCTTCATACCAATTTTGCCACAGGTACTTTTATCATTCTTTAAACCTTAGGTTACAAAAGATCTTCCCTTCAAATCATTGTCATTTTGACCAAATTTTACCAGTAATTATACAAGAACAATAAATATGCGACATTAGACGTTCTGCAAATAATCACAGACAAGGATCTGCTCCTCCTCATCATCATCATCATTATGAACTATTCGCAATCTACTGTTGCATGATGGTTTCTCCAACTTCCTTCCACAACTTTCTGTCTTGAACGTTTCTTTTCCACGTCATTCCACCATGCTTTAGAATCTTCCTTGATCTCCTGTGTTTTTCGCTTAGTGCCTCCTTTTGGGATTTCTCGTTGTGGTCTACTTCCGGGTATTTTGGCTATTGACTTCTTCCAGAGCTTTTGGTTATGGGCTTCTTCTGAGACTGTTGTTTAAGGTTTTCTTCAAAGCATTCTGGTTAAGGTCTTTTTATGAGCCTTTTTATTGTGGTCGTCGATTTATGGTGTTCTTCTTGGCCTTTTGGTTACGTAGTCATCATCTGGATCTTTTGGTTAAGGTTTTCTTCTTGGCCTTTTGGTTGAGGTCTTTTTCTGAGCCTTTTTATTGTGGTTTTCTTGTTATGGTGTTTTTCTGGGCCCTTTTGGTTAAACAAAACATTCGTACGAGGACTATCATTCTATCAATGTTCGTACGATGACCAAACCGAAACATTCGTACGATGACTATCATCGTATGAATGTTTAAGTTAAAGTGAATTGATGATTTTGGAATGTGAACCATATCTTTGATATCTCTAACTGATAGGTCTGTCTTCCCGTATAATAACACTTATTGTATTGATGTTTACCTCTGTAACACTCTTGCTGCCCCGGTGGCACAGTGATCTACGCGATGGCCTCTGATCATTCGTCCGAAAGGGGTCTGGGTTCGAATCCCGGTGAGGCATAGATGTTGTGTTTGTCTTACGGCCCTGGCTCTCTCTTCCTTCCCTGGAACCTGTGACTCTAAATTATTATTATTATTATTATTTTTTGATTGGAGGTTTAACGACCACCATGAGCACCTCGATGGGCTATAACCAGTCGCCTGTCCCTAATTTAGGGCCACTGGTTCCAGGGCAGGGAGAGAGCCAGTGCCGTAAACAAACACTACATCCATGCCTCACCGGGATTCGAACATGGACCCCTTTCGGACAAATGATCAGAGGCCATCGCTTAGACCACTGCGCCATCGGCACGGCCACCCTAAATTAGGGAAGGAGACTGCTTATAGCCCATTGATTTGCTCACGCTCGTCGTTTAACCTCCAATCAAAAAAAAAAAAAAAGAAAAAAAGGGGGGGGGGGCACTGGTTCCTGGAAAGAGAGAAAGCCAATGCCGTAAGACAAACACAACATCCATGCCTCACCGGGATTTGAACATGGACCCCTTTCGGACGAAAGATCAGAGGCCATCGCTTTGACAACTACGCCAACAAGATGGCCACCCTAAATCAGGGATGGGAAACTACTTATAGCCCATTGAGTTGATCACGGTGGTCGTTAAACCTCCAATAATAAAAAAATCTCGTGACCATCCATAAACTCTGTACTACGACATCTGTAAATTGTTGTTTTTCCTAGACATTCACCTGTATAAGCCTCTTGTATAAAACGGAAAGTCCGACAGACTTCTTAAGTGGACAGCATAATTTGACGGGTTTTCCTATTTCACATCGCATCAGAGCGCGAAAACACTTGTTGGGGGTTTACGAAACAAATCTTAATTAAACTGCGTACTACCGACGAAGCGTGCGTGATGAACCGGTGTGGCCGGATGCTATGGTTACCACAACGACTACCGTTTTTTCGAGACCTGTGCCAAGGTCTAACGCAGTATTGCATATGTCTTTTAAAAAAATTGTCAGTTGTTTTGGGACACGCCGTGTACACTAGTGCGCAAGGAAAACGATAAGTTCTAAAACAAAAATTATTTGTCCCTTGATTCGTTTTATTTCGAACTTTTTGCTCTTCAGACGTTTCATTCCTCAATGCTTTGACGTTCTTGACACCATCTATGCGTATGTTTTCAATTACTTGGACACCAAGTATAGAAATCACCAACACCGCTGTCAATACGTGGACACGAAACATCGATTCCCCTCAAAAATTGTTGTTTGTTGGAAACAGGAGGAATGTCATATTTGCAGAGCTTTCTTGCTTAGAGAAATATACGCAATGCTTTTCCCCACGCCAACAGTTAATAACATGTCACACACAAGCCATTGGAAGGAAACATAGATGACAGTGACTTTTAGGAAATTCCCTTTTCAGCAGTCGAAAGTTTAAGACGTAAAAGCAAGTTATGGCATCCACATGCTATTTCAATTATTATTATTCTCTTCAAGTGGAGAATCTTCAAGCTCAATCATAGGGCGTGTTAATTTCTAGGATAAATATCCTTAAAGTTTAATTTCTTGCGAACGCTGATATCCTTTTTCGTCCCTTTTAAATAATTCGACACACTGGGAGTTAAACAATAGGGACAGTAGTAGGGAACGGATCTTTAGGTAAATAAATATTTTTATAGAAAAACACATACTTTCGAAAATGTATGTACACCAATGAGACATTACACTATGACCACCACAGATTAGAGAAATGTGCGCGTCTGAAGACCGAACGGCGACACAGGAGAAGTTCAAAGAGCAGTAAACACTGAGTGGCCACTTTATTATGACCACCTGACAGTTTTAAGCAAATGAGCTATGGCTGCCGCCAGAGGGCGAGGCTAGTATAAAAATGGAAAGTTTAGTGCTTGCGACAGTAGTAGTAGTGATTTTTGGGTGAAGAGATGGGTAAAAAATGCGATTTGACGGACTTTCAAAGTGGGATGATTTTAGGAGCTCGGAGCCATGGAGGAGCGAGTATCACCGAAACCGCCGCATTCGTTAAATGTTCCAGAGCAGCTGTTGTTAAAGTGTATAAAGACTAGACTGTCAGCCAAAAAAACTGGGTCTCTACGTACAACGTGTGGTCGTCATCGACTAGTGACTGCTCGGGCGGAACGGAGAGTGTCCAGACTGGTAACAGACAACAGAAGGGCAACAGCGAAGCAAATTACAGACCATTTTAATCAAGGATCCTCTCAAGTGATCTCTGCACGCACTTTTCGTCTTACACTGCATCGGATAGGATATGGCAGCCAAGGGCCTGTTCGAACACCTTTGCTGTCTGCAGTTAACAAGAGAAAACGTCTCCAGTTCGCACAATAGCACAAGGATTATAAAGACAACAAAAAATGGGTCCGATGAATCACGTTTTCAGTTGCACCATGTCGATGGCCGAGTGAGAATTTGGTGGAAACAACACGAAAGCATGGACCACAAATGCATTGCTACAACCCTTCAAGCTGGTGGAAGCAACGTTATGTTTTGGGGAATGTTTTCCTGGCATGCGTTGGGCCCTTTAATTCGTGTTAATCAACGCCTGAGTGGCACATCATATCTAAACATTGTTGCGGACCAAGTGCATCCTGTCATGTGGATGGTTTATCCCAATGGCGATGGCTACTTTCAACAAGATAATGCGTCCTGCCATAGTGCTCGTATTGTACAGGATTGGTTTCAGGAACATGCCGGTGAGATTACTTTGCTTAGGTGGCCCCCACGATCTCCAGATCTCAACCTCATTGAGAATTTGTGGGATGAAGTTGAACGAGCCATCAGACATCTGGATGCACAATCCTGCAATCTCACACTCCTGGAAAGGGTTATTTATCAAGCATGGTCTCAGATTCCACAAAGCACCTATCAACATCTCGTGGAGTCTATGCCACGAAGAATCGACGCAGTATTAAAGGCAAAAGGTGGCCCAACGAAGTTCTGAAGGTGTGGTCATAGTAAAGTGGCCATACAGTGTATAAGCCGTTGTCCGACCCTAATGTTTGACCTACTAGTTCCGAGGAAGTTTTTTTTTTAAGTTGGAGGTTTAACGAACACTGTGAGCAACTCAATGGGCTGTGAGCAGTCGCCCCTCCCTAATTTAGGGCCACTGGTTCCACGGAAGGGAGAGAGCTAGTGTCGCAAGACAAACACAATATACATGCCTCACTGGGATTCGAACCCGGACCCTTTTCCCTTTCGGACGAATGGTCATAAGCCAGCGGTTAGACCACTGCGTCACCTCGGCGGCCAGAGGAAGTTTGAAAACTACAAATCAAGAAATATAAATCTTCAAATCTCAACAAAATCAGTTGGCTATCAGTGATACAAATCGAGTGTAGCAATGTATTGATAAATCAAGTGTAGTAATATATCTCCAGATCTCAACCCCATTGAGAATTTGTGGGATGAAGTTGAACGAGCCATTAGACAGCTGGATCCACAACCTTGCAATCTCGCACTCCTGGAAAGTGCTGTTTATCAAGCATGGTCTCAGATTCCACAAAACACCTATCAACATCTCGTGGAGTCTATGCCACGAAGAATCGACGCAGTATTAAAGGCAAAAGGTGGCCCAACGAAGTTCTGAAGGTGTGGTCATAGTAAAGTGGCCATACAGTGTATAAGCCGTTGTCCGACCCTAATGTTTGACCTACTAGTTCCGAGGAAGTTTTTTTTTTTTTTAAGTTGGAGGTTTAACGAACACTGTGAGCAACTCAATGGGCTGTGAGCAGTCGCCCCTCCCTAATTTAGGGCCACTGGTTCCACGGAAGGGAGAGAGCTAGTGTCGCAAGACAAACACAATATACATGCCTCACTGGGATTCGAACCCGGACCCCTTTCCCTTTCGGACGAATGGTCATAAGCCAGCGGTTAGACCACTGCGTCACCTCGGCGGCCAGAGGAAGTTTGAAAACTACAAATCAAGAAATATAAATCTTCAAATCTCAACAAAATCAGTTGGCTATCAGTGATACAAATCGAGTGTAGCAATGTATTGATAAATCGAGTGTAGTAATATATCTCCAGATCTCAACCCCATTGAGAATTTGTGGGATGAAGTTGAACGAGCCATTAGACAGCTGGATCCACAACCTTGCAATCTCGCACTCCTGGAAAGTGCTGTTTATCAAGCATGGTCTCAGATTCCACAAAACACCTATCAACATCTCGTGGAGTCTATGCCACGAAGAATCGACGCAGTATTAAAGGCAAAAGGTGGCCCAACGAAGTTCTGAAGGTGTGGTCATAGTAAAGTGGCCATACAGTGTATAAGCCGTTGTCCGACCCTAATGTTTGACCTACTAGTTCCGAGGAAGTTTTTTTTTTTTAAGTTGGAGGTTTAACGAACACTGTGAGCAACTCAATGGGCTGTGAGCAGTCGCCCCTCCCTAATTTAGGGCCACTGGTTCCACGGAAGGGAGAGAGCTAGTGTCGCAAGACAAACACAATATACATGCCTCACTGGGATTCGAACCCGGACCCCTTTCCCTTTCGGACGAATGGTCATAAGCCAGCGGTTAGACCACTGCGTCACCTCGGCGGCCAGAGGAAGTTTGAAAACTACAAATCAAGAAATATAAATCTTCAAATCTCAACAAAAGCAGTTGGCTGTCAGTGATACAAATCGAGTGTAGCAATATATCTCCAGATCTCAACCCCATTGAGAATTTGTGGGATGAAGTTGAACAAGCCATTAGACAGCTGGATCCACAACCTTGCAATCTCGCACTCCTGGAAAGTGCTGTTTATCAAGCATGGTCTCAGATTCCAGAAACCATCTATCAACATCTCGTGGTCCATGCCACGAAGAATCGACGCAGTATTAAAGGCAAAAGGTGGCCCAACGAAGTACTGAGGGGGTGGTCATAATAAAGTGGCCACTAAGTGTATATACAACCTGAGAACCGGTTTTCGGTTAGTAGAGTGTTCGTAGTAAGAATGGAAGAAGATGCCGATTTATGATAAAGGAAAATTTGTGACGGCATGGCGCCTCGGAACTACCATCTCAGAAACGGCGCAGCTTGTGGACTGTTCACGTGCCGCTGTAGTGAATACGTATCAAAAGTGGTGCACAGATGGCCAAACGACGAACCGTCGTCCAGTCGTGTGTCGTCCTCAGCTCATTGATCACAGAGGGGAGCGGAGACTGTCGCGCATTGTTCACAGCGACCGCAGGGCCACAGTGCGACAAGTCACCCTGCAGCTACAACAGTGGTGATCAGGGAAATGTATCACAGCACACAGTTCGTCGCAGCCTTCTGCTTAGCCGAAGACCCAGCTATGGCAACCCCATGCTCACTTCACGTCATCGCCAACAACGCAAGAAAATTGGCACAAGATCATCTAGATTGGACCGTGAATGATTGGAAGAAAGTGGCCTCATCTGACGAATCAAGATTCCTGGTGCATCACGTAGAGGACCGAGCGCGCACATACGCCGATTACCAACGGAGGCTATGGCATCCGGACGCAATGTTGGACGGAAACAGCCCGGCGGCGGCGGCGGCGGCGGTGTTATGCTGTGGGCGATGTTTCCTTGGGACACTTTAGGCAGCATTATCCCAATAAGACAATCCCTGACAGCTGTTAGGTATCTAAACATCGTTGCGGACCAAGTTCACCCATTCATGGCAACTGTGTTCCCTGCTGGTGATGGTCATTACCAACAGAATGTTGCACTATGCCACACTGCCAGAATCGTTAAGGAATGGTTCGAGGAACAGGATGGTAACTTTCTGTTAATGCCCTTGCCTTCAAATTCACCTGACTTGAACCCAATCGAAGATTTGTGATTCCAGTTTGAAAAGCGGCTTCGAAACGATGGCCTCTGATCATTCGTCCGAAAGGGGTCCGGGTTCGAATCCCGGTCAGGCATGGATGTTGTGTTTGTCTTACGGCAATGGCTCTCTCCCTTCCCTGGAACCAGTGACCCTAAATTAGGGACGGGCGACTGCTTATAGCCCATTGAGTTGCTCACGGTGGTCGTTAAACCTCCAACCCCCCCCCCAAAGAAAAAAGCGGCTTCGCGGTAAATCGCCATTACTCCTAAATGTAGAGGAACTGCTGTTGACATTTTGGTACCAGATACCCCAGGATACCTATCACCACCTCATCGAATCGATGCCTCACTGAGTGGCCGCTGTTTTGCGAGCTAAAAAGGGTCCTACAGCTGATTAGGTAGGTTGTCATAATGTAATGGCTCTTCGGTTTTTTTTTTTTTTTTTATTGGAGGTTTAACGACCACCGTGAGCAACTCAATGGGCTATAAGCAGTCGCCCGTCCCTAATTTAGGGTCACTGGTTCCAGGGAAGGAGAGAGCCAGTGCCGTAAGACAAACACAACATCCATGCCTCACCGGGATTCGAACCCGGGCCCCTTTCGGACGAATGATCAGAGGCCAACGCCTTAGACCACTGCGCCACCGGGGCGGCTGGCTCTTCGGTGTAAGTACGTATTTTACAAAATACCATTATATTATCAAAAGTATTAGGACAGTACCAAATGTCTGCCTAAGTGCAAAGAACAGTTTGCGTACGAAGGTGCGCTCTGAGTGGGGAGGTTCCTATATAAAGATAGGATGTTCTGTCGTGTAATATAGATATCACGAATATTGAAAGGGATATGCCGCATGGAGTTGAACTTTCCGAGTTCCAACATTGGATGTACATAGGATGTCTTTTGAGTAACCTTTCCAAACGGAGCATTGCAGCTAAAATAAATATACCAAAATCGAGTGTAAGTGTGACATGGGAAAAGGATGATCCAACTACAGCAAACAAATACTAACGCAAGGAACTTTACACCAACTATACATAAGATAGTATAACTATACTAATTATCCGAATTTATTTGTGTAGATGAAATCCAATTTTCAAAGTTTCCAAGATTTCGCACATAAACCAGATGGCTTTTTTGGAAAAGCCATCTGGTGTGTGAAAGCTTGGAAACTTTGATTTCATCTACGCCAATAAATTCGGTTAACTAGTATAGTTATACTATCTTATGTACAGCAAACAAAACGTGCAGAAAGGCCGCAAAAACTGAAGGAAAGTAGCAGAAGAGCCATGGTAAGGAATATTAAGAAATTCCTTTCTTCCTCTACCGTTTACATCGTTGTTGAGGTAGGAAATACTCGTAATGGCTCGGTCAGTACCAGAACTATCCGCAAAGAATTGCACAGTGTTGGTTATTATGGTAGATCAGCGGAACACAAGCCACACATCACTACCGTGAATACGAAGCGCTGTTTGGAGTGGTGTGTCTCCCGTCGTCCCTGGACTATGGGCAACTGGGAAACTTCTTAGGAGTGGTAAGTCCAGCTTTTCACACTTCCAATATGATGGGCGTGTTTGGATTTGTCAACAGCCCGGCGAATATGTCCGTCGGACCGTGTTCTTTCAACTTTTAAGTTAGGCGGAGATTCCACCATGGTATGGAGTTGTTTTTTTTGTGGGCGTTTGTGGATGGGGCTCGGCTCGTTGGTTATTATACCACAAACCATGAACTCTGAAGTGTACTTCGACGTTCTGGATAATTCTACCCTTCCAACAATGTGGCAGTATTATGTAAATGACCGTTGTCTCTTCCAACACGATGTAGCTCCCTGCCACACTGCATGCAGGACTGGTTTCTTGAAAATGAGGTGGAATTAGTAGACTGGCCTTCTCAGAGTCCCGATCTTAATCCCATAGAACACCTCTGGGATGAACTGGAATGACGGTTATGAAATCGACTGCAATGACCGTCTTTGCTCTCCACTCTAGCAGCTTTGCATGACGAATGGCGAAAATTATCGCCGCCTTAAATCTGATTACTAACCACAACTTTTTCAAGTTGGATGGAAACATCTACAAACAAACTAATGGAGCACCGATGGGTTCACCTCTATCTGCAGTCCTTGCGGAAGCAGTACTTAAACCGCTAGAAGATCTCATCCTTTCAAATTGTATCAAGAAACCCCGAGTTTGGATCCGCTATGCTGACGACATATTCTTCATGCGGAAACATGGAGTAGACGAATTAAATGATTGCATGCGCAAGATAAACAACCTACACGATACAATAAAGTTCAGTATGGAGCTTGAAAAAGACGGGACGTTGAATTATCTTGACGTCGCGCTCAGAAGAAATAAAACATCCAGCTTCGATTTTAACGTTTATTATAAACCGACCGCAGCACCGAGCCTTGTCCCTCCTGATTCGCAGTGCCCAAAGGAGTACAAACTTGCCGCATTTAGAGCGTGGTTCTATAGAGCGTACAAGGTATGCAGACCCGACTACCTAAATAATAAAGAAATTGATAATATTTATAGCAAATGTCTAAAAGCTGGATATAAGAAGGATGACATAGACAGAGTAAAGGGTGTCCACAATGTCTTGTTACCCCCCCTCCTCCGTAATAAGAAATGTAAGTGAGCTATGTATCTGTTGTATGATGTATATGTTGAGTTATATGTTGAGGCATCCTTAAACATCCAGTGGATCCGTTTGGTCTCCGTCATTCTCGTGACAGAGAATAATTTTACGCCATGTTCTGTGGGACATTTTCCGAAACAGTTGCGGGGTGATACGAGAGAAAACACGTCTCACTGATTGTTTAAGTTCATCAGTGGTTTGGTAGCGCTGCTGTGCAGCAACCTCCTTTATGAAACACCACAGAACATTATCACACGTTGAGAGATCTGGGCTTCGAGGTGGCCATTCAAGTGGAGCGGGCAGCACTGCCGAACCTCGGCCGATCCAACGATCCCGAAAGACCTCACCAAGGTATTCCCGAACAGCGATTGCTTAATGGGCGGGTTCCCCATCCTGTTGGAACCACACGTCATTCAGAATGCCAAGATTTCCAAGTTGTGGCACAAACCAGGTTTGCAACATGTCCAGATAAGTTGTCTGATTCACTGGACCATCAAAGAAATACGGTCCAAACAGACGTCGACTATTCATTGCAGATCATATCATGACATGCGGAGGATGATGTTCCAATTCTTCGACATAATGTGGGTTTTCCTTGGACCAGAACACAACGTTCCGTGATCGAACAGCTGCGGTATATCGCACATTCATCACTGAAAATGACCTTTCCTCGTTTTGGGATTATGGCAAATGTCTGAAGCATTATTGCACATGCATCCCGTCTGCGGTTTAAATCGATGTCTGATAACTCCTGAACGAACATTGGACGATATGCGTGTAAATTCAGGTCATTCTTCATGTGCTTATGCAGTGTCGATCGTGGTATTCCAAGCTCCACTGATCGTTTGCGGAGCGACTTCGTCGGTGACCTGATAACTGATTCCTCGACAGCTTGACACTGTTGCACTCTGGTTGATGGTCTTTCCGTTCGTGGTTTATCCTTGATGTTGCCTGCTTCGAAGAGTTTATGTTCCCACAGCAGAAGAGTCTGTTTTGGAGGGGCCTCTTTGTCGAATCGTTGTTGGAAATCGGCACGCACGTCACGCATTGTCTTCCCTGTATGTGGACGTTCGTGTACCCAGACACTGACAACAATCCGCTGTTCCAGGGTGTATTCGCTGGTATCACACATGTTTTCGGTACTTAATCTGTAAATAAACACAATACAGACCATAACTCAACATATACATCATACAACAGATACATAGCTCCCTTACATTTCTTATTACGGGGGGGGGGGGGGGTAACAGGACATTGTGGACACCCTGTACATAGGACTGTGAGAAATCGTATATCAGCAATAGAAAAATTGCCTGGTAGGACAATGAGATACGCAGGATCCATCACATATATACCAGGCTTTACATATTAGTTAAATAATTTATTACGGAAATACAGCATATTAATAGCAATGAAGTCCCCGATCCCGTTATCACATATAATATCAAGTTGCAAAGAGAAACAGTGTGAGAAAGAAAAGGCGGGTGTGTACGCTATACCGTTGGTATATCCTGACAACACGGAAAAGATATACATGTGTATATAGGAATGTGTATATATAAATATATACATGTGTATACATGTGTATATTTTGCAGAGGCAGAAGGATTTTTCATCTTGAACTCCTTTTTCAAGAAAAAGCCACACAGGAAATGGACATGGAGACATCCAATTGGGACGACAAGTGAAATTGATTTTATTATGTGTAACAAAAAATTCGTCATCGAAGACTGCAGTGTGCTGAACAAGTTCAACACAGGTAGTGACCATAGATTGGTGAGATGTAAGATGCACCTCAACACTAAACTGGAACGTGGCAAGCTCATAAGACAAACAAAATGTATTGACATAACCAACCTTAAAAAACACCATAATACTTTCAAGTTGGAACTGAAGAACAGATTCTCTGCTTTAGAAGGCCTAACATCGGAAGAAGTGGATATTTCGGAAGTTAACAGAAAAGTAACCAAAGCTCTAATGGAAACAGCAACAAAATTAGCTGGGTCTAAGAACAAGTTGCATGTGAACAAATTATCAGGAAAACCAAAATGTTGATGCAAAAAAGAAGAGAGATGAGGACAACTAAAGAAGATGTGACTTCCAAAGTGGAATATATAGAGCTATGCAAGACAACACGAAAAAGTATCACTGAAGACGTAAGGAAATTCAACTGTGAGCTAGTGAGGAAAGCAATTGAAAACAACCAAAGCCTTAAGATAGCAAAGGGACATCTCAGTAAGGGAAGAAAACAGATTATGGCTCTGAGAAAAGAAGATGGTTCTATAACAAGAAATAGAGGCGAAATTTTGACAAGAGTGAAAGATTTCTACTCCAAATTATATGAAAGGGATGATACATGTACTCCAGACATCATGAAAGGTACCAGAGTTCTTCCAGTCCTCCCAGCAGAAGTTGCTCATGCAATCAAGAACATGAAGCGGGGGAAAGCTCCAGGAGAAGATGGAATTACTATAGACATCATACAAGAAGCAAGTGGAGAAATTGAAACAGTACTCGCCCAAATTTTCACTCGATGCCTTAATGAAGGGAAGATTCCTGAGGATTGGAACAACGCTACAATGATCCTGCTACATAAAAAAGGTGACATTGAGGATCTCAGGAACTACAGACCTATCAGCCTCCTATCAGTGGTTTATAAAATCTTCACCAAAGTTCTTTCACACCGCTTGAAGGTAACACTGGACATGGCTCAACCGAGAGAACAAGCTGGATTCAGGAGTGGCTACAGCACAACAGATCATATCCACGTACTGAGAGAACTAATTGAAAGAGCGAGGAATATGAACTTCCATTGTGCATGGCTTTTATCGATTATGAAAAAGCCTTTGATTCGGTGAAACCATCAGCAGTTACCACGGCTCTGAAATCCTGCGGTATTGAAGATGCATACATTAATATTATTAATAACATCTATGAAAATGCAAGTGCAAAGATTCGGCTGTTTGAAAATACAACACACATAAAAATTGGAAAGGGAGTGAGACAAGGTGACACCATATCTCCGAAGCTCTTTAATGCCACATTGGAAAATGTCTTTCAATCACTGAACTGGGAAAACAAAGGGATAAAGATTAATGGAGATTATCTAACCCACCTTCGTTTTGCTGATGAAGTAGTCATTTTTGCAACTACCCCATCAGAGCTGCAGAGTATGATCCAGGAACTTGCTGACAAGAGTAAAGAAGTGGGATTAAAAATGAACTTTCAGAAGACAAAAGTGATGTTCAATGCTTTTACAAGAAATGAAGATTTATCGATTGATGGAGAAAAACTGGAGATAACTGATACATATGTTTATCTTGGACAGCAGATATCAAGTGAGGGTCACATTGATGAAGAAATTAATCGGCGTACAAAACTTGCCTGGAGAGCTTTTGGAAGAAACAGCATAATTTTCAAGAGCAATATGCCATTATGTCTTAAAAGAAAAGTGTTTGATCAATGCATCCTTCCAGTGCTTACGTATGGTGCAGAGACGTGGACCTTAACTAAAAGAGACATACAAAGGCTGCAGACAACTCAAAGAAGCATGCAGAGGTGCATGCTTGGTATAACCAGGAGAGATAAGAAGAGGAACTCGTGGATCCGAAAAATGACAAGAGTGGAAGACATCATGATCAGAGTTAAATCCCTGAAATGGCAATGGGCTGGACATACTGCCAGAAGGACAGACCATAGATGGACAGCCGAAATTTTAGATTGGATTCCAAGGGACAGGAAAAGACCCAGAAAAAGACCACATGGGAGATGGGTGGATGAAATTCGTAAATATGCGGGAGTGACATGGAGGAGACTGGCACAAGACAGACCGCTGTGGAGGAAACTTGGGGAGACCTTCGTCCAGCAGTGGATTGATAATGGTTGACAATGATGATGATGATAGGAATGACAAAGCGATCCTTGGACACTAGATGTAAAGAAAACGTACGAAGTGTGAACCAGGATATGCATAATACAGCCCTCGACAGAGAAATCATGCATTGCTCGGCCGCTCCTGTATGGAATAATATTAGAAGAATGGCCCCTTACACGAATTTCAAAGTGACTGCCATCAGGGAAACAGTGGGAATCCTATCCAGCAAAGTGGCATGCAATGATATAGTCTCTACTGAACTACCAATGGTTTGGCATGCGTTATTAAAAGATGGAAACACATCACGGCGCATTGTATAATTCCGTGATAAAAATTCATGTAATATGATCGTGATGTCACCCGCGTTATTTTCAAAAATCATCTTCGTTCTTTACTTGTTCGAATTCTATGCATTTTCGTGTCTACCATTGCCTTGAAAAAGCTTCACAGTGGTTTTGATTTGATTTGATTGGAGGTTTTACGACCACCGTGAGCAACTCAATGGGCTATAAGCAGTCGCCCGTCCCTAATTTAGGGTCACTGGTTCCAGGGAAGGGAGAGAGCCAGTGCCGTAAGACAAACACAACATCCATGCCTGACCGGGATTCGAACCCGGACCCCTTACGGACGAATGATCAGTGACCAACGCCTTAGACCACTGCGCCACCGGGGCGGTGCTTCACAGTGGAGTGAGAAAGATTGGCGAATATTTGTGCTGACTACACCACAAAAATAAACGGATTTCATACGCTATATGCGTTTCATTATTATTGTTAGCAACAATGTTTGCAAGAAAGTTCCAATAAGCCAACAACTTGCCTCTAGAAGTTTTCGCGATTTCCAACAAACCGACTTGCCTCATTCATTATAACAATCACCCAATCTTGAAGACAAAAGTTCGCAATTTTATATCGAAACATTTCTATGACATTAAGATAGCATATAACGAAGTAAATTTCTCCGTCATTTTTGGTCTACGCCGGGATTCGAACCCGAGTACGCTTATTCCGGAACAAGCAGCTCTACCAACTGAGCTACGCAGACGATTATTCTGATTCCTATCTGCCTTTATGTCGTGAGCGTCCTGCTGGCAGGTACGTCACAAGCATTCAAGGAGATTGAGCACAGCATTTAACATTAGCGTCAGAGTCCTGTATGCTTCGCCATGGGGAAATTCTTTATCAGACCTAACTTGTGTGTAACGTGTTCTAATTATCTCAGTTTCTGGAACTGTCGCAAATTTATTTCCTTATCCTTTGCTAACTGACACGTGCTTGCCTTTCAAATAAGATTGCAGGTTTCTATAAATGACGCTTCAAAACTTCAAGGAAGGAACGTAGTTTAAATTAAATGCCGTGAGATACTTGAAACTAGGACTATTTACCTGCCATCAACGCTATTAATGGTTCGCTAACAACATTTTAAATAGTTCAGCATCCTTTGGCGCTTCAAAAGCGAATTTTAAATCAGATGAAAAGGTCTCCAGTGGCGAAAGCTGAATCGCCCTCATAGAGAGTAATTATACCATGGTTGGAATACCAAGGCGGAAGGGGGTCGTTCAAGTATAGTTTCCTGACCTACTGAGGTGAAAGACTTAGCAGTAAATCCTGCGTTTCATAATATTTGTTTAGGAAAAGAAGACATCTTGTTATCTGCGACAGATACAACAGACGACGTGTGGTGCATCTAATAAATTCTTATCCTCCTTTATTTTCATTACTAAACACCATTACTGAAGAATCTGCACCGCTGAACGTAAACAATTTTGTTAACCGAGCGATTTGACCGCTGGAGCGAGAACTGGATGATAATTGATATTTTAACTAAAAGGAGAAAATTAACAATGTCGTTATACACTGAAGAGCAATTGAATTAGAAACAGCTGGCGTTATGCAAATGTGGCGCTGTGGGCGGCCCTGTAAACGGAAACGACATGACGTATGCAGCGATCCGACGGGAATCAGCAAGAGTCGGACGCAGTATGAGTAAAACGAAGGATCTAAGTGCATTTGATCGTGAGCAAATTGTCGGGGCCCGACGAATGGGTCACTCCATCTCGGAAGTCGTGCAGGCACTGGGATTTTCACGAGCCACTGTTTCACGGGTACACCGTGAGTTCATCGAATCCCGTAAAATTATCCCTGCAAGGGCCAACTACCGTGGACAACTGCGTGTGGATGAGTGGCTTCATCGTCGGCTAGCTCGCATTGTAACAGCGGATAGACGGGCCACAGTGCAAGAAACCACTCGGCAATTTAACGCTGGTGCACAAAAACGTGTAAACAGCCACACCATCTCCTCGCTATGGGGTACAGAAGCCATCGTCCTACGAGGGTACCGCTGCTGACCGCACATCACAAGGTGCAAAGATTAGCAAGGGCGCGGGAACATCGTCACTGGACCCTAGACATGTGGGAAAATGTTGCCTGGACTGATGAGTCGAGATTCACGTTGGTACATGTGGATGGCAGGATACGAGTACGGCGCAAACTACATGAAGCGATGGATCCTTCTTGCCAGCAGGGTACTCTTCAAACTGGGGGTGGGGGTGGGGGAGGGATTCTCGTCTGGGGACTGTTTACGTGGACTGAAATGGGACCCCTGGTACGTGTGACATCGTCCTTCACGGGTCAACGTTACCGGGATATCCTGGACGACCATTTGCTCCCGTTTGTTGTGTCTTCAACATCCCACTGGGGACCTCATCGTGCAACAAGACAATGCAGCTCCCGAATTGTATCCGAATGGTTGGATGAACACTCCACCGACGTGACTTCGCTTCCTTGGCCAGCTAGGTCACCTGACCCCAATCCCATCGAGCACAACTGGGATGCCATCTAGAGAGAAGTTCGAGGCTCAGACCCCCTCCATCAAATCTTCGTGAACTGTGGGAGCTTGTTCAGGGGTCGTGGATCCAATGCTTCCGGTGTCTTGTCGAGTCCATGCCGAGACGAATCGCCGCCGTCATCAGGGCGAAAGGTGGTGCTACACGTTACTAGACAGGTATATCTAATTCAATTGCTCTTCAGTGTACACTGATGAGCCATTATATTATAACCACCACTAGCTAACAGAAATGAGCGCTCCTGGAGACCGAACGGTGGCGTCGGTGAAGTTCACAGAGCAGTATATATATATATATAGAACCCGAGAACCGGCTGTCGGTTAGTAGAGTCTTCGGTGTCAGAATGAGAAAGTGGGCTGCCGATTTATCTGAGTTTGATAAAGGACGAACTGTGATCACAGATGGCCAAACGACGAACCGTCGTCCACGTGTGTCGTCCGCAGCTCATTGATGCCAGAGAGGAGTAGAGACTGTGGCGTATTGTTCACAGCAACCGAGGCCACAGGGCAACAAATCACCCGCAACTACAACGTGGTGATCAGGGCAATGTTTTACTGCACACAGTTCATCGCAACCTTCTTCTGCGCATGGGCCTCCGTTGCCGAAGATCCAGCCGGGTCCCCATTCTCACGTGCACGTCATCACCAGCAACGCATGACATGGGATCATCGAGATTGGACCGTGGATGAATTGAAGAAAGCGGCTTGGTCTGACGAATCAAGATTCTTGGTGCATCACGTGGACGACTGAGCGCGGATGCGCCGATCACTAACGAAGGCTTTGGCACTGGATGCATTGTTGGGCGGAAACAAGATGGCGGCGACTGTGTTGTGCTGTGGGCGATGTTTTTTCTTGCGACACTTTAGGCCACATTATTACAACAGCATTTTCCCTGACAGCTCTGAACATCGTTGCGGACCAAGTTCACGTGTTCCCTGCAGGAGATGGTCATTACCAACAGGATAATGCGGAATGCCACACTGCCAAAATCGTTAAAGAGTGGTTCGAGGAACATGCTTGTGACTTTCTGTTAATGCCCCGGCCTCCAAATTCACCTGACTACTTCATTCGGACTCAACTCCTTGCCAAACCTCCTGTCTCTTTCCCTCTGCTCTCAGGTCCACGGGGTCATCTCTTTCTCGCACTCTCAAACTTTTTCTTGGAAGTGACATCCAGTGGGGTCTGGTTCATTTGCCCGACGTTTACTTCACCGAAGGGTTACTTGACAGAAAATCACTTCACCGAAAAGATTGTTTCAGCGAAAGATCACTTGATCGAAACGTTCATTTCACCGAATGGTCACTTGATCGAAAATTTCATTTCACCGAAAGGTGTCTTAAACTAAAAGTTCATTTCATCGAAAGGTCATTTCACCGAAGGGTCAGTTTATCGAAAACTTTGGATTTCATTACAGGATTTGTTGAAGCATGGTGCAAGTTCGGCAGACAGACCATCGAAACGTTAGGGGATCATACTCAAATTGCACTATTGATTTCTCCGTGTCACAGAGAACGCAAAGATTTAGTTTTAAGACAAAAATAATTCATTTTAAGTCCCTAGGGCGCGGCTTAGGCCTTTTTAGCAAATTTTAATCATGTTCATAAAGTTTACATAAAAGTCATGTTCCCTGCTCATGTTAATAAGGTTTGCATACAAAGTAAAATTAATAACGTTGCACATTTTTTCAGGCAAAAATAAATAATTTAAGGTGCCTAGGCTTTACCTTAGGCTTTTTTACCCAATTTTAATCGTGCGAACTCATGTTCATAAGGTTTACACAAATAGTCAAGTTAATAATGTTGCGCATTTTTCAGGCGAAAAGGATCAATTTTAGGGCCCTAGGTCTCGGCTTAAGCTTTTTCAGCAAATTTTAACCGTTCGTGCTGATATTCATGAGGCTTATACTGTATAAAAAGTTTCTTTACATTTTATGTAATGCTTGTGAGTAAGAGTAGGTTTAAAATCTGTTAAAATGTCCTGTATCTAGGCCTACGGTCAAAACAAAAAATGTTTTGTGGTTGAGTAAAAGTGGAACATTATTTACTTGATTTACTATGTAACCCTTATGAAGATGAGCTCGAAGAATTAAAATTGGACAAAAAGGCAAAGATCTAGGCCTTATAATTAATGTTATATTTCGGAAAACCTACTCATGGGGAGGTGTTTCACAGAAATTAAAAGTGTATTTTTTATACATTTCGATAATGTTTAGGTGGCCAGTTTTTCAAAACCCGCACCACACTCCAACAGATCTCCAACACCAAAATTCTAAGGTTTCGATAAACTGACCATTCGGGGAAATTATCTTTCGATATAATGAACTTTTAGGTAAAGTAATCCTTCGGTAAAATGAACTTTTCGATCAAATGTCCTTTCGATGAAATGAACTTTTAGGTGAAGTGACCTTTCAGTGAAATGTACCTTTCGATCAAGTGACCTTTCCCAGCAAAAACACAAGTGCTTGGAAACTGCTGGCCACCAGCTGGCAGTGATGGGTCACTGCTGGCTGAAATCTGCCGTTCACGGCCCGGTAGCGGTCCGTTGGTGGCAGCGCTATCAGTTGGCGAGCCATTGATGGCCCTGCAACATCGCCGTGAATTGTGGGCCTCCAAGCAAGTGCCACTAGTGGCCCGTTGCTGGCAACCAATGCAACCCCAATAGCAGGTGGAAGCAACGGGCCTGCGCATGCGCAGAATCCTTGAATTTTTTTAAATGGCTACTACTGGGAAATTTGGCGGACAAGATTCGGCAAGCCATCAGTTACGTCACGTGGTTGCCTACTGCCACTACCGGCAAACTAGCGTACCACATTAGGCTAGCTATCATTTCTAGCACGTGCTTGCATGGCCGCTGAAGGGCCACTTGTGGCAGCTACTGCCTGTGATGGATAGCTGATGGCCCTGTCGTGGCATATGACAACTGATGGCCAGCTGTTGCCCTGAACTGCTGGCCCTTCTGTTGGCCGCCCGGACATTTTATTGACGTTTCGGTAGCGGCAACATAGTGCTGGGCCATTTCTGGCAGTGCTGGGTCAGCAAGACTGTTTTTGCTGGGTTCGATCAACTGAACGATACCCCATCCAGGGGAGGTTTCTTCATGATCGACTCTCCGTCTTGACTCTTGTACATTCCGATCATTAGATTCTCTTTCCTGTCCCATCTTTCTCCTTCCTGGTAATCTCTCCTATGTCTATATTTATTGCCCCTACCTTCCTTCTCTGTTTTAACAAGTTCAATCATTATCTCTAAATCCTGCACCACTTTTCATGATATCCAAGATTGCCAATTTCTTGGCCCACGTTCTTGTACTTTCTTACACCGACCACTCATGTGTTCTTACCTTTTTGTTCTGTCAAAATTTATCAGCTTTTCCTATCACTCCTCCCTTCGAGATTAACACCCTGTTCCACCACACCAGAGCGTTCAGTTTGAAGTGTTATCGCACTTTCTGGACACGTTTACACCTATACTTACCTAAGAGGTTTCTGAAGCAGTCCTGACAGCTTTTCTGTTTTTCATGGACAAATGGTAACCACGAGAAGCCTGATTTTCTACGATCACTCAACCCACCCGTCTGGCGTGATACACACAGATCCTGTAGTCCTCTCAAAACTTTCATTTACTAATCTGTAGTTTAGCGGTACCTACTTATAATTCCACAATTTCTATGGTTCCTGTTCTGATCAAACGGTGCATGTCACAACACATTTATCGTTAAGCTACTCCTGTTTGCACTTTCCTCTGCAAGGCATAATCCATCCCCCCACTATGTCCAAGACCTGATGAGAGTGGGGGTAAATAGTCCACCCAGCTCCAACCCCTCTATCAGTTATAGAAGATAAAACAAGCAAAAATAATGAAGGAGGTAACAATCAAAATCTTAAATTGTTTATCTGAGGAAAAGCTATATCAGGTGCTCCCAATATTAAAGGAACTAACCAATTTCCAAATCCCCCAATCAAAATCGGCATCACCATAAAAAAAAAATCATTACAAGCGCATGTGCTGTTACAATCACATTATAAAGATGATCGTCTCCTAACAATCTTCCCACCTGACCCAATTCAACCCGAATAATTACTCTTATAGCAGTTCCTACTATAGCAGACCACACCCCAAAAATCAAATATAAACTTCCAATATCCTTATGGTTAGTCGAGTAAACCCATCGCAGAAATTAGTTTAATTAAAACAATGAATTGCAAATTCTTTAATAAACAAAGAAATCTTCATAGATAGAAGACTGTAAATTTTCTTAAGAGACATTTTAAACCTTGAAAGCTTACAGATTTGGTTATCTTACTATTCTTTACCTAAAAACCATCATCAGGAGGAGTAAAACAAATCTCCCTAGCAATACAGGAACAATAAAAATCCCACCATCGATTTGTTTTACCCCTCCTGATATTTCTCCGTTTCCACCTAATATTCCAGAATATACCACTCGTAAATAAACGTAAAACATGATTAAAGAACTCAAAATCATTCCCCCGCTAGCTACTAGATCTCTTACTACTATGCTACTTAAAACTATTCACTTCATAGCAAATCCTAAGAGCGGGGCATCCCTCCCATTGAAAGTATACCAATCACTAATACCTTTCTATAATCATTCATAAAATCTCCCACCAATCTTATTCCCCACATTGTATGTCACTCGGGTATCCTTCCACAGCAATTCGCTTTTATTTAATTTTCCCCATTTTGCACACATCTTTACTGAATCGGTGATATACTTTTTATATATAAGTTTCGTATTTTTCTTTTCCTCTTAAACTGAGTACAAATGTTGTGTTAAAACAGCACAAACCTGACGCGGAAAATATTTGACCGTTTCGAAGACTCATCTTCCGATGTCATGTTTGACGATTTTTAATCGGTAGTTCAAATTTTAGCAGTTCCGCTCTACATTTTTAGTGTCTTTTGTAAAAAAAAGATCGTGCTTATGTTACCGGTTTGTCCGTCCGTCTGTACCCACGATATATATCTCTGCAACTATTAGTCCGATTTGAAAAATTCTTTTTGCATTGGGAAGCTTGAAATATTCGAATGATGATCCTTCATTTCGTTTTTTTACGATGTACAATTTCTCAAAGGGACATCTCAGTAAGGGAAGAAAGCAGATTATGGCACTGAGAAAAGAAGATGGTTCTGTAACAAGAAATAGAGGCAAAATTTTGGCAAGACTGAAATATTTCTACTACAAAGTATATGAACGGAATGATACATGTACTCCAGAAATCATGAAAGGTACCAGTACCAAAGTTTTTCCAGTTCTCCCAGCAGAAGTTGCACATGCAATCAAGAACATGAAGCGGGGAAAAGCTCCAGGAGAAGATGGAATTACTGTAGACATCATACAAGAAGCAAGTAGAGAAATCGAAACAGTACTCGCCCAAATCTTCACTCGATGCCTTAATGAACAGAAGATTCCTGAGGACTGGAACAACGCTACAATGATCCTGCTACATAAAAATGGTGACATTAAGGATCTCAGGAACTACAGACCTATCAGCCTCCTATCAGTGGTTTATAAAATCTTCACTAAAGTTCTTTCACACCGCTTGAACGTGACACTGGACATGGCTCAACCGAGAGAACAAGCTGGATTCAGGAGTGGCTACAGCACAATAGATCATATCCACGTACTGAGAGAACTAATTGAAAGAGCGAGGGAATATGAACTTCCATTGTGCATGGCTTTTATCGATTATGAAAAAGCCTTTGATTCGGTGAAACCATCAGCAGTTACAATGGCCCGGAAACCCTGCGGCATTGAAAATGCATACATTTATATTATTAATAACATCTATGAAAATGCAAGTGCAAAGATTCTGCTATTTGAAAATACAACACACATAAAAATTGGAAAAGGAGTGAGACGAGGGGACACTATATCTCCCATACTCTTTAATGCCACATTGGAAAATATCTTCAAATCACTGAACTGGGAAAATAAAGGGATAAAGATTAATGGAGACTAACTCACCTTCGTTTTCCTGATGACGTAATCATTTTTGCAACTACCCGATCCGAGCTGCAGAGTATGATCCAGGAACTTGCGGACAAGAGTAAAGAAGTGGGATTAAAAATGAACTTTCAGAAGACAAAAGTGATGTTCAATGCTTTTACAAGAAATGAAGATTTATCGATTGATGGAAAAAGCTGGAGATAACAGACACGTACGTTTATCTTGGACAGCAGATATCAAGTGAGGGTCACATTGGTGAAGAAATTAATCGGCGTACAAAACTTGCCTGGAGAGCTTTTGGAAGAAATAGCATAATTTTCAAGAGCAATATGCCATTATGTCTTAAAAGAAAAGTGTTTGATCAATGCATCCTTCCAGTACTTACGTATGGTGCAGAGACGTGGACCTTAGCTAAAAGAGACATACAAAGGCTGCAGACAACTCAAAGCAGCATGGAGAGGTGCATGCTTGGTGTAACCAGGAGAGATAAGAAGAGGAACTCGTGGATCCGAAAAATGACAAGAGTGGAAGACATCATGATAAGAGCTAAATCCCTGAAATGGCAATGGGCTGGACATACTGCCTGAAGGACAGACCATCAATGGACAGCTGAAAATCTGGATTGGATTCCAAGAGACAGGAAAAGACCCAGAAGAAGACCACATGGGAGATGGGTGGATGAAATTCGAAGGTATGCGGGAGTAACATGGAGGAGACTGGCACAAGACAGACCGTTGTGGAAGAAACTTGGGGAGAGCTGGCAGTGTACTTGTGTGGGGGCGTTTTTTGTGGTATGGTCCCGGCCCATTGGTTATCGTGCACAAACCTGTTAACCAGCACGTCTACCTCCTTATTCTGGACAATTATGCCCTACCAACTCTGTGGCAATACTATGGAACCGAGCCTTGTTGGTGCAAGCAGGATAATGCACCGAACTATAAATCAAGGACTGTTACTGCCTGGTTTGACGATCATTCCCAATCGTGTGTGGTGGACTGGCCAGCACAGAGTCCTGATCTTAATCCCTTAGAGCACTAATCCTGATCTTAATCCCTTATTACTAATTTATGTAAAATACTATGTTGTGTTCCTCTTCTAGGTGTCCGGTGACATTTATCAATATAGTGTATGTTTTGTTTTGGCTCTCTGTTAAACTGTTGTTCAAAAAAATTAGTGTGCTTTACTTTTCAATCGTCCATCGCGTTTGGGCATATCGAAATATCCGAAGTTGCCGATCTAACCTCGCTTTTTAGTGAATCAATCCTTTCGGAGAAAAAATCATTTACTTTAGAGAGTTTCCTTTGAATTAAAGAAAATATTCCTGTATGTCAAATGAAAGAAAATATTAAAGAAAATGTTCCTGTATGTCAAATGAAAGAAAATATTAAAGAAAATATTTCTGTATGTCAAATGAAAGAAAATATTAAAGAAAATATTCCTGTATGTCAAATGAAAGAAAATATTAAAGAAAATATTCCTGTATGTCAAATGAAAGAAAATATTAAAGAAAATATTCCTGTATGTCAAATGAAAGAAAATATTAAAGAAAATATTCCTGTATGTCAAATGAAAGAATATATTAAAGAAAATATTCCTGTATGTCAAATGAAAGAAAATATTAAAGAAAATATTCCTGTATGTCAAATGAAAGAAAATATTAAAGAAAATATTCCTGTATGTCAAATGAAAGAAAAATATTAAAGAAAATATTCCTGTATGTCAAATGAAAGAAAATATTAAAGAAAATATTCCTGTATGTAAAATGAAAGAAAATATTAAAGAAAATATTCCTGTATGTCAAATGTAAGAAAATATTAAAGAAAATATTGCTGTATGTCAAATGAAAGAAAATATTCCTGTATGTCAAATGTAAGAAAATATTAAAGAAAATATACCTGTATGTCAAATGAAAGAAAATATTCCTGTATGTCAAATGTAAGAAAATATTAAAGAAAATATACCTGTATGTCAAATGAAGCATGCAGTCTGGAATACTGACAATAATGGAAAGACGAACTGCATGTTAAACAGCGTACTTTTCAGCGACGCGTCAAAAGTCTGTTCGTTCGTGACTGTCTAGACTTTTTTTTATCGCTCCTGTAGTTAACTATGCCTGAATATTTATTTACGAAACTCGCCTTGTTCATGCTTCTTGAGCGGCTGCTGACAACGAATGTCAAACAAAACCACTCTTTTGCAGATTTTGGTTCCGATTCGCCCAAACTCAGCTTCGCATTTTCAACGGATGCGAGCATGAAGTGTATGTACGCTCTTGAATTTTTAATGGCATGAAAGTTTACAAAGATTTGCAAACATCTTGTATGACGTCAAAGACAGCAGTGAAATATTTGTCTTCTCTTTAATAATCGAGAACGCACAACAAGCGAATATTTGATTATGCATTCCTGTGACTAAAGAAATCGGCAATGAAAAAGCAAGTTTTAGCATCGTCTTTTGAAAACTTCGCGAGACCCAAACGACAGATCCCGAAAATATTCAACACCTGTTTTTTACATGTTCATTTGAGAGCCGTAGACATTTACGGATCTCAAACGAACATGTAGAATTTTGAGATACTGAAGTAGTTAAACTGGAAATTCGAAAGTTGTTAATCACTATGAGTGGTATTTTAGGAAATTTGAACAGGTGATAGAGAAGAGAGAGAGAAGAAAGAAGAGAAAGGTTGAGAATGTAATAAACGGAGAAAGAATGTACGAGGGATGGAAAGTGTAAATGGATGATAAAGAAAGATACAGGGATAAAAAGAGTGGACGATAGAGAAAATAGGAAGACCAAAAGAAAGTGGAACAAGAGAGATAAAAGGGATTCAAAGAGATTGAGAGAAAAGGGCAAGAAGAACAGAGAGGAGTAAAAGGAGAGAAAGGGGAAGGGAATTAGAAAGCAGAGGAAGACAGCAGAAGACAAAAGGATAAAAACACACTAAAAGAGCTAAAGATTAAAGGAAGAGAGGAAAAGAAATGGATGGAAAAATAAAGGATAGATGAAGAAGAGGACAGATAGAGAGAAAAAGAAAGGGGAAGAAGAGGACAGATAGAGAGAAAAAGAAAGGGGAAGAAGAGGACAGATAGAGAGAAAAAGAAAGGGGAAGAAGAGAGAGACGAAATGGGGTCTGAATAGTGAGGAAGTAGAAAAAAGGGAAAGAAATGGTGAAAAAGGAGAAAATTGATAGAGCCGGATAGAAATATTGAACGGAAAAGAGAAAATGATAAAAACAATGAACGGGAATCGAAATAACAGGGAGAGCAAGGAAAGGGAAACGTGAGAGAGAAATAGAGAAATGGAAGAGAAAAAAATAGAGCAGAAGAAAAAAGACAGTCAAAAACAGTGATGGAAAGAAACTGAAAGGTGTCCCGAGATGGAAGGAAGAAAACCAAAGAAATAGGCAGTAAGAGAAAGCGAGAGATAGAGAGGAGATAGGAGAGAGATGAAGCTAATAGGAGATAGAGAGTAAAAGAAAGAGGTATAAGAGAGTAGAAAAGGGACAAAGAGGGATTCCGATCACAAAGAAAGCATATAGATACAGAAAGCAGAAGAGGAAGGATAAGAAAGATAGAAATGGTTAAAAAGGTAGAAAGAAAGTGAGAGAGAAGGGATAGAAAAATGAACGGAAAAATAAAACCAGAGAGCAAAATAAAAAGCAATAGAAGAGATAGGGGGATTCAAAGAGAAGCAATGTAAAAAGCGAGAGAAACAGAGCGGTGTGAAAGAGAAGAAAAGGACAGAAAGGGAGGAGAATGGAAAGTGGATCAAGAAAGGCATTCGGAGAAAAAGATATTTTTTTTCGATTGGATATTTAACGACCACCGTGAGCAACTCAATGGGCTATAAGCAGTCGCCCGTCCCTAATTTAGGGTCACTGGTTCCAGGGAAGGGAGAGAGCCAGTGCCGTTAGACAAACACAACATCCATGCCCCACCGGGATTCGAATACGGACCCATCTCGGACGAAAGATCAGAAGCCATTGCTTAGGCCACTGCGTCACGGGAGCGGCGAAAAATAGATTGAAAGAGATAAAGGGAGTCAAAAATTTAAAGAGGAAAAGTAAAGAAATGGCCAGGGGAAAAACAGACAGAGAGGAAGAAGGGAGCAAAAGACAGACGAAGAAGAGAAACAAAAAGTGGCAGAGGAGTGTCTAAAGAGAGAGAAAGTAGAGAGGGAGGCAAATAGAAAAGGAAATCGAAATAGAGCGAAGAGAAAACGCTGTAGATAAAAAAGAAACCATCGTAGGGAATGAGATAGAAAGAGAGAGAAATAAAGGATGAGAGAGATAAACAAAGAGGAAATTAGATTGAGAGAGATAAAAAAAGCAAGTACTATACTTTTACGTGGTATAACCAAACAGTATTTTGAAGAGCTAAGGTTTTTTCAGCGATTTCGAATATCTAAGGAATAATCTTAAACAATAATGCAATCATTCCTTTTTATAATACCCGTTCTCTATTTCTTCAAGACTAAATAAATTTCTTGATCTCAAGTAAATTCTTTAAACTGTTTCCTCTGAATTTCTGGGAACATGAATGGAACCACAAAGTACCGCTTACCAGAACGTCCAGTGTCAGGCCCGTGCGGCGCATGCCTCTAGCAGCCATTCACCATGGTGTCCCCCGTAGAAGGACACATCCATCATGAGTCATAAGATTGAACCGCATCTCGTCGGAAAGCACTACGCCCTGGAATTCATCACGCCAATTTCTGCGTTCTTGGTCTCATTGCAGCTGTTAACGTCTGTGGTTAAAGTTCAAGGGAAGTCCAAGCAACGGACTGCGAACGACGATGCCTCTATGAAGCAAACGGCCAAGGGAAGTCCAAGCACTTCAAGGGAAGTCCAAGCTGTTCAAGGGAAGTGCAAGCAGTTCATGGGAAGTCCAAGCAGTTCATGGGAAGTCCAAGCAGTTCAAGTGAAGTCCAAGCAACAGACTGCGAATGATGACGCCTCTATGAAGCAAACGGTCAAAGGAAGTCCAAGCATTTCAAGGGAAGTCCAAGCAGTTCAAGGGAAGTTCAAGCTGTTCATGGGAAGTCCAAGCAGTTCAAGGGAAGTCCAAGAAGTTCAAGGGAAGTCCAAGCAGTTCATGGAAAGTCCAAGCAACGGACTGCGAACGATGACGCCTCTATGAAGCAAACGGTCAAAGGAAGTACAAGCATTTCAAGGAAAGTCCAAGCAATGGACTGCGAACGACGACGCTTCTATGAAGCAAACTGTCGAAGAAAGTCCAAGCTGTTCATGGGAAGTCCAAGCAGTTCAAGGAAAGTCCAAGCAGTTCAAGGAAAGTCCAAGCAGTTCAAGGGAAGTCTAAGCAACGGACTGCGAACGATGACGCCTCTATGAAGCAAATGGTCAAAGGAAGTACAAGCATTTCAAGGGAAGTCCAAGCAGTTCAAGGAAAGTCCAAGCAGTTCAAGGAAATTCCAAACTGTTCAAGGAAAGTCCAAGCAGTTCAAGGAAATTCCAAACTGTTCAAAGAAAGTCCAAACTGTTCAAAGAAAGTCCAAACTGTTCAAAGAAAGTCCAAACTGTTCATGGGAAGTCCAACCTGTTCAAGGGAAATCCAAGCAGTTCAAGGGAAGTCCAAACTGTTCATGGGAAGTCCAAGCAGTTCAAGGAAGTCCAAGCAACGGATGGCGAACGATGACGTCTCTATGAAGCAAACGGTCAAAGAAGTCCAAGCATTTCAAGGGAAGTCTAAGCAGTTCAAGGGAAGTCCAAACTGTTCATGGGAAGTCCAAGCAACGGACGGCGAACGGTTAGGTCTCTATGAAGCAAACGGTGTCGAATCGAATTTGCAGACAATCCTTGATGTGATACAGACCTCCACTGTTCTGCTAACCCTCGGGACGTGGCTCTTGGGGTCGCCAATGACATATAATGGAGATGACGGTCTACCCATGCGTTCGTCTGTTCCTGAGCTCCAGACCAGTGACATCTATGAGTCAGACATTCTTCTTCCCACTGACGCCATATTCTCATCACTGTGCCCGCGTTTCGTTGAACACGAGCGACAATGTCGCGGAAAGAAAGGCCGCGTTCCCGCAGTCCAAAACATCAGCCTCACTTAAAATCCGCCTGTTGTACGTACCGATCTCGTCTGCTGCAGCGAGGCATACTCAGTTACTACCACTATTTTACTGCTGCAATTCCCGTGGATAGACCATGGCAGCTTCGAGATTTCATGTAGATGATTTTGGAATAGAGAGTCTGATCCCAGGTCTTAAACAACTCTTAGAAGTAGGAAGCTAGGAGATTTGGCCGAGAGTGCCTGACAGGAAAGTCACACGGAAGCGAGGTAAAGATTTATGTAGAGGATTTTACGAAGGCAGTGTCTGACCCCAGGTCTGAAACAACGCTTAGAAGTAAGAAGCTAGGGGATTTGGGCTAGAGTGATCATCTGGAAAGTCACACAGAAGGGAAGAGAGATTTTTGCAGAGGATTTTAGGAAGGGTTTGTTTGACCACAGGTCTTAAACAACCCTTAGAAGTAGGAAGCTAGGAGATTCGGGGTAGAGTGCCCTACGGGAAAGTCACACAGAAGGGAGGAGAGATTTGTGTAGAGGATTTTAGGAAGGGTTTGTTTGACCCCAGGTCTTAAACACTCCTTCGGAGTAGGAAGCTAGAAGATTTGGACTAGTGTGCGACATAGGAAAGTCACACGAAAACGAGACAGAAATTTATGTAGAGGATTTTCCGAAGGGAGTGTCTTTCACCAGATCTTAAAGAACGTTTAGAAGTAGGAAGCTAGAATATTTGGGCTAAAGTACCGGACAGGAAAGTCACACGGAAGAGAGGTAGCGTTTCATGTAGAGGATCTTCGGAAGGGAGTGTCTGACCCCAGGTCTTAAACAACCCTTAGAAGTAGGAAGCTAGGAGACTTGGGCTGCAGTGCCCGACAGGAAAATTACACAGAAGCGAGGTAAAGATTTATGTAGAAGAATTCAGTAACGTCTGACTCCAGGTCTTAAACAACTCTTAGAAGTAGAAAACTAGGGAATTAGGGCTGGATTGCTTCACAGGAAAGTCACACGGAAATGAGGTAGAATGGGGAGGAAGAGGCCCTTTTTTTTATAGCGGTCAGTACCCGAGGTCCGAAATGTTAACGTGACGATCCAACGCATGGCGGGTATTTAGTAGTTCGAGCGTTCGTACTTGCGTGTGATCGATCCAGAGACATTTCCGTAGCAGTCACGAACGTTAACTACTAGACCATGCGAGGCACAGCTGTGGAAATTGGCCCTGCGTTTTATACCTCCTACAGAGCCGTCCCGTTGCTGCAGTGGTCTAAACGCTGGCTCAGGACCATTCTTTTGAGATGAGTCAGGGTAGGGTTCGCATCCCGGCGAGGCATGGGCGTTATGTTTGCATTACGGCACTGGTTCTATCCCTACCCTGTAACCAGTGGCCTTAAATTAGAGACGGGCGAATGCTTATAAGCCCATTGAGTTGCTCACGGTGATCGTTAGACACACGATATAGAAAAAGAAATCCTCCTACTGGATAGCTAGGAAGATATGGCTGACAGAAATAGTTTGCTTGTGTGCTGCGGTTGTAATCATTTGGGCTTCCTCATGTGACGTACTCATTCGATGGGCTTGATTCCGATAAAACAGGTTTCTCCGGGTGCAGCATTTCAACAAACAGAAGTGTATTTATTGCTATTCCGGTAAAACATTTTTTTACTTCTCTAAGATGATGTTTCAACTTCCTGCTTTTTTTTTTTTTACTCTTATTTAAAGACTGTTTTTCTCAAAGTTGTTTTCTTATCCATTTATTTTATTTATCCTATTAGTGATACGCAACGCTACTTACTGCGGTGACCTATTTTTGGTTTTTTTCATTTTAACATATCCTTTCGTTTATTTTATTTGCTCATTATCGTACTTTTGTTTACAATTTGTTTACTTGCTTTTACAGATGTCTTTTTTCTATCTAAATTTCCGTTTTCGTATTTTTATATCTCATTTATTTTCTTGATGCTACATTTCGCCCTTGTTCCTTTGTTGCCTTGTCTCTGCAAATAACTACACTAAAATTCAAAACCAATAATTTAATAATGTTGTAAAGATATTAGAAAAGGTTAAGAAACCGCTAACTACTTTTGGCTTTCTTGTTTCCTTTGAAATATAGTAAAAGATATCCTCATTTTATTTTTTGTAGGGAAATTGCTAATTTTAAGAGTTGTTCTTTCTTAGTGGATATCACGTTTTTCAAAAGGTCTCGACTAGTTATTTTTTTATCTAATATATTGCGCTACTTTTCCTAACTTTAAATTACCTTCCGAAAGCTAATGATATAAAAATAAAATGTCAGATTTTTAAACAAACAGCTTGTTTTCTTTTTCGAAAGTGAATGCTGAAAACACATCATTAAAAGCATTACAACGTGTGTTATACGACGATAGTTTGGTAGTATTTCCTTTGAAATTTCGGCCACCCAGTTGTTTTGTCAAGTAAAAGTGTCTATACTTTATGCTGCACGTAAATAATAACGTTTAGCTAAGTTTCTTTATTGCTTTATATACTAAGGGCTTTTATCTATAAACATACTTTAATTGGACGTATTACTTGTCTTTCCAAAACGTCTATAATTTTCTGTAAAAAAATGTCTTAAAACATTACCAAATTAAATACGAGGGTAATTTCAAAAGTTTTGCAAATGGGGTCCCTGATGTGCTCGATGGGATTGAGGTCAGGTATCCTAGCTGGCCAAGAAAGCCAGGTCACATCGGTGGAGTGTTCATCCAACCATTCGGATACAATTCGGGAGCTGCATTGTCTTGTTGCAGGATGAGGTCCCCCAGTGGGATGTTGAAGACGCACAAACGGGAGCAAATGGTCGTCCAGGATATCCCGGTAACGTTGACCTGTGAGGGACGATGTCACTCGTACCAGCGGTCCCATTTCAGTCCACGTAAACTATCCCCAGATGAGAATGCCACCCTCACCAGCTTGAAGAGTACCCTGCTGGCAAGAAGGATCCATCGCTTCATGTGGTTTGCGCCGTACTCGTATCCTGCCATCCGCATGTACCATCGTGAATCTCCAGGCAACATTTTTCCACATGTCTAGGGCCCAGTGGCGATGTTTCCGCGCCCATGCTAATCTTTGCACATTGGGATGTACGGTCAGCAGCGGTACCCTCGTGGGACGATGGCTTTTGTACCCCATAGTGAGTAGATGGTTCTGGATGGTGTGGTTGTTTACAAGTTTTTGTACACCAGCGTTAAATTGCCGGGTGATTTCTTACACTGTGGCCCGTCTATCCGCTGTTACAATGCGAGCTAGCTGACGATGAACCCGCTCATCCACACGCTGTTGTCCACGGCAGTTGGCGCTTGCAAGGATGGTTTTACCGGATTCGTTGTACTCACGGTGCACCCGTGACACAGTGGCTCGTGCAAATCCCAGTGCCTGCACGACTTCCGAGAGGGAGTGACCCATTCGTCGGGCCCCGACAATTTGCCCAGGATCAAATGCGCTTAGATCCTTCGTTTTACCCATACTGCGTCCGACTCTTACTGATTCCCGTCGCATCACTCCTTATATTGTCGGATCGCAGCATACGTCATGTCGTTTCCGTTTACAGGAGCGCCCACAGCGCCATATTTGCATAACGCCAGCAGTCTCTAATTCAATTGCTCTTCAGTGTAATACAACGTAGTTTGTCACAATTATTTATTTTTTCAAGCCGACTATGGTTTCGCTGGGTGTTGACCTAGTTTCATCAGGCCAAATGGCACGTAAACATTTAAATTGTATATGACATCATAAATGGTGTTTACAGTCACGTGTTTTGGTTAGGTGCTTCCACGCGCTTGATAGAAATGGCGTGGATGCCATGTCGTTAACATTATTTCTATCAAGCGCGTAGAAGCACCTAACCAAAACACGTGACTGTAAACAACATTTATGATGTCATATACAATTTGAATATTTACCTGCCATTTGGCCTGATGAAGCTAGGTCAACACCCAGCGAAACCATAGTCGGCTTGAAAAAATAAATAACTGTGACAAACTACGCTGTATTATATGAACATTTACGTTTTCATACATATTATTCAAGTGTGGTAGGTCCACCATATCCCACACTTGAGTTCGATTTTGCATTGCGTTTTGTCTTTTTAATCAGGTAAGTATATCAGTGTGGGGATTAGGTTCCAGTTGATCATTCAACCGAAGGATTCTGGAACAAACCCCAGTGAGTTGGGGTCTTTTCGCCAATGTCACACAGAGCTAGCTCGGCACCTCTCTAAGATTCACAGAGGCCATAGTTGCTGTTGTGTGTGCCATTGTTACCACAGAGCGTCCTGAGGATGCAAACCCATCTCTCACTTAGATCGCCCGCATCATCATCATAGTCAAGCATTATCAATCCACTGCAGGAAGAAGGTCTCCCCAAGTTTCCTCCACAACGGTCTGTCTTGTGCCAGTCTCCTCCATGTCCCTCCCGAATATTTTCGAATTTCATCCACCCATCTCCCATGTGGTCTTCTTCTGGGTCTTTTCCTGTCCTTTGGAATCCAATCTAAAATTTCGGCTGTCCATCGATGGTCTGTCTTTCTGGCAGTATATCCAGCCCATTGCCATTTCAGGGATTTAACTCTGATCATGATGTCTTCCACTCTTGTCATTTTTCTGATCCACGAGTTCCTCTTCTTATATCTCTTGGTTACACCAAGCATGCACCTCTCCATGCTACTTTGAGTTATCTGCAGCCTTTGTATGTCTCTTTTAGTTAAGGTCCACGTCTCTGCACCATACGTAAGCACTGGAAGGATGCTTTGATCAAACACTTTTTTTAAGACATATAATGAATAGAATTCTCTGGCTGGACGTGTAGTGCAGGAAAGCTTACGTTAAGTCACGTTAGGGTTATTGAAAGGTTACTTGACGAAGCTAAAGTGTGCTTAATCTTCAAAGTGCTAGAGTTTGTTTAGGTAAGACACGCACGTGCAATAAATTCCAAGAATATGGAATTCATTTTTACTCAGCTTTCCTCATTATCTTGAATATCAGTAATATAACTTCGGTTTTAGTACATTAGTACCTTGAAGGCTCCTTATTAGAGCGGTAAATACAATATTCCCTGAACTTAACGTAAACACTCAATGAAATAGACTTAACGGCCAGACAGAGGTCTGACAATAAAATGAACTAAGTACACGTACTCACTTTTAACCTTTTATTGGGGAACTCCTGGTATTACTCAAATACACACTCCAAAATAACACAACTACTGATAGCCCGAACTTTCGTACTATCGTAATATCGTAGAAAAGTAGGTAAATCGTATATCAATAATCAGGAAGAACCTATCACATATAAAACGAAGCACTCTGGTATCTTGAGCGCGCCTATATATATATCATCATTGTCAACCATTATCAATCCACTGCTGGACGAAGGTCTCCCCAAGTTTCCTCCACAACGGTCTGTCTTGTGCCAGTCTCCTCCATGTCACCCCTGCATACTTTCGAATTTCATCCACCCATCTCCCATGTGGTCTTCTTCTGGGTCTGTTCCTGTCCCTTGGAATCCAATCTAAAATTTCGGCTGTCCATCGATGATCTGTCCTTCTGGCAGTATGTCCAGCCCATTGCCATTTCAGGGATTTAACTCTGATCATGATGTCTTCCACTCTTGTCATTTTTCGGATCCACGAGTTCCTCTTCTTATCTCTCCTGGTTACACCAAGCATGCACCTCTCCATGCTGCTTTGAGTTGTCTGCAGCCTTTGTATGTCTCTTTTAGCTAAGGTCCACGTCTCTGCACCATACGTAAGCACTGGAAGGATGCATTGATCAAACACTTTTCTTTTAAGACATAATGGCATATTGCTCTTGAAAATTATGCTGTCTCTTCCAAAAGCTCTCCAGGCAAGTTTTGTACGCCGATTAAGTTCTTCACCAATGTGACCCTCACTTGATATCTGCTGTCCAAGATAAACGTACGTGTCTGTTATCTCCAGCTTTTCTCCATCAATCGATAAATCTTCATTTCTTGTAAAAGCATTGAACATCACTTTTGTCTTCTGAAAGTTCATTTTTAATCCCACTTCTTTACTCTTGTCAGCAAGTTCCTGGATCATACTCTGCAGCTCTGATGGGGTAGTTGCAAAAATGACTATGTCATCAGCAAAACGAAGGTGGGTTAGATAATCTCCATTAATCTTTATCCCTTTGTTTTCCCAGTTCAGTGATTGAAAGACATTTTCGAATGTGGCATTAAAGGGCTTCGGAGATATGGTGTCACCTTGTCTCACTCCCTTTCCAATTTTTATGTGTGTTGTATTTTCAAACAGCCGAATCTTTGCCCTTGCATTTTCATAGATGTTATTAATAATATTAATGTATGCATCTTCAATACCGCAGGATTTCAGAGCCATTGTAACTGCTGATGGTTTCATCAAATCAAAGGCTTTTTCATAATCGATAAAAGCGATGCACAATGGAAGTTCATATTCCCTCGCTCTGTCAAGATAACTACCAAACTACCAGATAATTTTAGTTACTGTTGCCGTATCAACTTTCTCCATTTCCAGAGTATGTCGAGATCGCTGTAAATGGAAAAGTTTGATACGGCAATAGTTAATAAAAATGATCTGGTAGTTTGTATTTCTTTTTGGAGCTAACATCTAAATCTCAGAGAACAGCTTAGTGATATGTATGTATGTATGTATTTACATTTTCATATCGGCACTTTTTTGAGAATGTATCATTCATGCTGAATGCTCCTGAAGTAGCGATAAAAATGAATTCACTTGCCTATTAATTTCACCATTTAATTTATTTTCTCTATTAAACATGTTTCCTAAATATACAAATTCATTCAGCTGGTCTATTTGTGTGTGCCATTTAGGCTGATTTATCATCTCTTAGTGTGATCGTTATTATCGTAATTATGAAGTGAAATTCAATTTGGGTTTTGTAATTACGCTTTAGAGTAAACCTTTGTACTTGCATTACTCTTTCCTTGAATACATGTTTCCTGAGTTGCATCAGAAATGTCTGTGTGGCGGAGAATATTCGATTCTTCACAGTCGGGTGAGAATATTCAGTTGAATGTGAGAGTGTGTATTGTATGTAAATACCGCAGAAAGGACACAAGGGCATAGTGCAGTAACCGAATAATAAGTTAGGCATTATCAAATATAGCACCGGTGTTGGATAAGCAGTCATTTTGGTCCGTGGGGAAACGACCTTCGAATTAATTAGCACGTATGCTGAACTCTTGACCTGTGTGGATGTGTTTTACTGGTCTCTGTCGGAACTTCCCACTACAGCACACATGAGTGATTCATGATGTCAGCAGTCGTAATGACGTCCCCCTCAAGCTATTAAGCCTTCGCTGAAACATATGTACACGAGAAAATCCCATTTCAAATATATAACATGATCATCTATTAAGATATTTGAAATTACATTCCATGTTCTGTCTTGTTTATTAATTTACAAAACTATTTCCTCATAATGTCAGCGAAGCACATATCTATGCACCACTTCTTTAGATTTGCAAATATCCTTTTGGGAACAAACAACCCCAAATTTCGCAATCTTTCTGATACAGGGTGTCCCACAAAGGACTCCCTGATTTTAAAATGAAATAACTCGGAAACGAAAATCCATAGAAGAATGAAACAAGTGGAATGTTTATTTTGAAAGCCGTAAAAATCTGATACAGAAGTTTCAAAATCACTTACAAATGTTGCCGACAGGTGGAGCTGTATGCTTTAGTCGCAGTAGGGCGTCCAAGAAATAGTCTATAAACTGTCCTTTGCAAACAGTCGTTGCAATCACATGACAATCAATTCAAAATGTGCACCTTTCGCAGCACAGGGATGGCGCAAACGAAGAATGAATTGTCACCCTCTGTAGTGTGTCAACGGAAATGGACGCACATGCCTCACGGATCAACTCTTCGAGCTCGTCCAGTGTTGCAAAATTGTTCTGGAAAACAGTGTCCTTCAAGGTGCCCCACAAAAAGTAGTCGCAGGGGGTAAGATCGGGTGCGTATGGAGGCCAATCCATGCCTGTTCCAGTAAATGTGGAATAGTTCAAAGCAATGACTCTATTCCCGAAGTGTTCCTCAAGAAAGGCGAAAACCGCTGGGTTACGGTGTGATCGGGCCCCATCTTGCCTAAACCACGAAGTCCCTGATACTCGAGTACCAGAAAAACACGTTGCTCCACGGAATACATGACTTCATCCACTTCCTTCAGTACGTTAACCTCCTTTCACGTTTCGACAGCGAAACTGTCCGAAGACTGATTGCTCTGTGCTTCACAGCATTATTTATAGGACCACACTGCGACTACAGCGTACAACGCCACCTTTCGGCAACTTTTGTAAGTAATCTTCAAACTTCTGTATCAGATTTTTACGGCTTTCCAAATCAACATACCACTTGTTTTATTCTTCTATCGATCTCCGTTTCCGAGTTACTTCATTTTAAAATCAAGAAGTCCTTTGTGGGACACCCTGTAACTAATCTTACCGCTAGAAGGCGTAAACGCAGAAGATCTGATCGGGAAGTATATTTTATTAATACCATTCGTTCTAGATATCCGATTGGAGAAGTTTTCCTGGTAGTCGGATACATATTATCATGAAGACCACTCTACGAGCATTTCAAACAGTTCATAGCATTTTGATCTATTGGAATATTCAACTTTAAATAAAAGTCACCTTTTTCTAAAAATTGTATTACACCTTCTAACACGCGCAACATCTGCATACATGTATACACTGAGTGGCCACTTTATTATGACCACCCCCTCGGTATTTCGTTGAGCCACCTTTTGCCTTTAATACTGCGTCGATTCGTCGTGGCATGGACTCCACGAGAGATGTTGATAGGTGGCTTGTGGAATCTGAGACCATGCTTGATGAATAGCACTTTCCAGGAGTGTGTGATTGCAGGGTTGTGGATCCAGCTGTCTGATGGCTTATTCAACTTCAACCCACAAATTCTCAATGGGGTTGAGATCTGGAGATTGTGGGGGCCACTTAAGCAAACTAAACCCACCTGCATATTCCTGAAACTAATCCTGTACAAAACCGAGCACTATGGCAGGACGCATTATCTTGTTAAAAGTAGCCATCGCCATTGGGATAAACCATCCACATGACAGGATGCACTTAGTCCGCAACGTTTAGATATGATGTGCCAGTCAGACATTGATCAACACGAATTAAAGAGCCCATAGCATGCCCGGAAAACATTCCCCAAACCATAACGTTGTCTCCACCAGCTTGAAGGTTTGTAGCAATGCATTTGGAGTCCATGCTTTCGTGCTGTTTCCGCCCAATTCTCATTTGGCCATTGGCATGGTGCAACTGAAAACGTGATTCATCGGACCACATAATTTGTTTCCAATTATCAACTGTCCAATCCTTGTGCTGCTGTGCGTACTGGAGACGTTTTCTCTTGTTAACTGCAGACAGCAAAGGTGTTCGAACAGGCCTTCGGCTGCCATATCCCATACGATGCAGTGTATGGCGAACAATGCACGCAGAGATCATTTGAGGGGATCCTTGATTAAGATGGGCTGTAATTTGCTTCACTGTTGCCCTTCTGTTGTCTGTTACCAGTCTGGACACTCTCCGTTCCGCCCGAGCAGCCACTAGTCGATGACGACCACACGTTGCACGTAGAGACCCAGTTTTTTGGCTAACAGACCAGTCATTAAACACTTTAAAAACAGCTGCTCTGGAACATTTCACGAATGCGGCGGTTTCGGTGATACTCGCTCTATGGCTCCAAGCTCCTACAATCATCCCACGTTGAAAGTTTGTCAAATCACATTTTTTACCCATCTCGTCACCCAAAAATCACTTGTACTACTGTCGCAAGCACTAAGCTTTCTCTTTTTATACTAGCCTCGCCTTCTGGAGGCAACAGCGTGAAGCCATAGCTCATTTGCTTAAAACTGTCAGTTTTTCATAATAAAGTGGCTACTCAGTGCATATACCTTATGTGGAAAAAGATCTCCGGACAACTTCCCCCCCCCACACACACAACAAAAATGGAACATTCCAATAGATCACGTGGGCCAGATTTCCTTTAAAACTGCAAGTAAGCTACTCAGACGTCGTATATCGTCTGCTCGTGAGACATGACCACGCGTGTTGAGCTTACTGACTTCCAACGAGGTGTAATAATAGGGTGCCATATCAGCAACGTGTCCGTGCGTAAAAATAATTGGGTATATCGACTACTCATGAGACATTACCACGCGTGTTACTCATGAGACATGACCACGCGTGTTGAGCTTATGGACTTCCAAAGAGGTGTAATAATAGGGTGCCATATCAGCAACGTGTCCGTGCGTAGAAACAATTGGGTATATCGCCTACTCATGAGACATGACCACGCGTGTTACTCATGAGACATTCCGGCGCGTGTTACTCATGAGACATGACCACGCGTGTAGAACTTATTGACTTCCAACGAGGTGTTATTATAGGGTGCCATATCAGCAACCTGTCTGTGCGTAGAAACAATGCACGGTGCACAGACATGAGTAAAAACAATGCACAGACATGCGTTTGCAAATATTAAGACATGCGGTTTGCAAATATTAATTTGCAAACCGCATGTCTTTCCGACCCATATATCTCTTTTAATAGCACTTTACTTTTGCACTGAACTTTTGAATTACCCTGCAGTCTACCCATAAATGCTCCTGTTCAATTGCCATTAGTGCCATAAATTTGGTTTTTTACGTATCTAATATATCCAAAGCTACGCGATGTGCGAGGCTTGCATTCCATCACCTTTATGAGGAAAAAAACTTCATCATCAGATGACTGCATGCTATTGTGCATGAAATGACTGCTAGAGAGCTGTCATAACAAGCGTCGCTATTGCGCAGTGTTCTTCCATCAGCTATATGTCACCTTTTATAATATTTAAAAGGCGAACGACTAGTTGTTACTTTTTTAAATTTTTTAAGTTTGAGGAGGCGCGTGCTCCCCTGTGCTCCCTCCCCTCTTCCGACGTTACGCCTATAAGAGTGACCAGATCAGGTCATATCTTATGTAGAGGATTTTAGGAAGGAGTGTCTGACCCCAGGTCTTAAACAACCCTTAGAAATAGGAAGGTAGGAGATTTGAGCTAGAGTGCTCGATAGGAAAGTGACACGGAAGCGAGGTAGAAAGGGGGAGGAAGACGCCCTTATTTATTACCGGGGGGGGGGGGGGGGGCTAGTACCCGGGGTCCGACGGCTTAACGTGCCCATCCGGCGCGCGGCGGGTATTTAGTGGTTCGAACGTTCGTACCTGCCATGGATCTAACCTGAGGTTATCTCCACGGCAGGCACGAGCGCTGACCACTAGGCCACCCACTGCCATAAGAGTAACCAATCACACTACACCGTTTTTAAATCCGATGATCTTTACTGGGTGCGACGTGTTCCAGGTGAACGGTATCTACTAGAATGTGTCATTTGAATTTGGTGGTGGCACTGTCATAGTCAGTGCATGTTTCTCGTAGTATGGATTCGGACCATTGGTGGTTGTAGATAGAAACATGAACACCACGAAGTACCGGGCTATTCTAGAGAAGGCCGCACTTCCTGGAATTTACTATTTTTACGGAGACGAGCAATTCTTTTTATAGCAAGACAACACGCCGTACCATAAAGCACGCTCCATTTCGACATGGTTTCAGGAAACGGATGTACAGAATTTGGAAGGGCCAGCTCAAATATACGACTTCAATCGTGTAGACGACCTTTCGGATGAACTTAAATGTCGGATTCGGGCTAGAACGACACGTCCAACTTCCGTTTCCGAACTGATCACTGCTGTGAGGCAGAAATGGAATAATATACTTGCGACTACTTACCGCAGAATCTCATTGAAAGTGTGCAGCGGAGAGTGAACAATGTAATTGTGGCCAATCCTAAAGAATTTCTTTGTGATGAATTCGAACGTCGGATTCAGACAAGAACGACACGTCCAACTTCTGTGTCTGAAGTGACCACTGCTTTGAGGGAGGAATGGAACAATATAACTGCGACTACTTACCAGAATCTCATTGAAAGCCTACCACGGAGAGTGAACAATCTAATTGTGGCCAATCCTATAGAATCCCTTTCTGATGAATTCGAACGTCGGATTCGGACTAGAACGACACGTCCAATTTCTGTGTCTGAACAGACCACTACTTTGCGGGAGAAGAAGAAAAATATGCCTGCTCTACTTACCATAATCTGATTGAAAGTGTGCCATGGAGAGCGCACAATGATATTTTGGGCAAAGGTGGGCCAACTTCTTATTGATTTTACCACAAATGCCGTGTTGTATAAAAAGCACTGGTGCTAGGATATTTTTTTCCACACAGTGTATATCTTTCGTTGCTCCTACCTCTTCGACATGCTTTTGCTAGAAAAATATGAGAATTACTGTTTCTTGATAATTAATACAGATTTAGCTAGACTTCTACGCAACTGTAAACTATTATGGTTAACTAAATTTATTTTTGGCGCTGTTAATTTTGCTTCCGTTAAGGGGAGCAGAGTGATCCGCCGTAAGCTTTCTTTTGTAAGCTAGTTTGAGGATTAGCTTTCGAGATGAGACCAGGTTCGAATTCTGGTGAGGCATGGATGTTGTGTTTGTCTTACTGCGCTGGCTCTCTCCCTTCCCTGGAACCAGTGGTCCTAAATTAGGGACAGGCGACTGCTTATAACCCATCGAGTGGTTCACGGTGATCTTTAAACCCACAATAATAAAAAAAAATATCCTACGGGACAGCTATGAGGATGTTCCTGGCAGAAATGATGATTTCCATGTGCGCTGCGGTTGTAATTTTTTCCGCCTCTTCACGTGACCTACCGATTCTGTGAGTTTGATTACGATAGTGCAGGTTTGTTTTTTTTTTTTTTTGATTGGAGGTTTAACGACCACCGTGATCAACTCAATGGGCTATAAGCAGTCGCCCGTCCATAATTTAGGGTCACTGGTTCCAGGAAAGGGAGAGAGCCAGTGCCGTAAGACAAACACAACATCCATGCCTCACCGGGATTCGAACCCTGACCCCGTTCGGACGAATGATTAGAGGCCATCGTTTAGACCACTGCGCCACCGGGGCGGAGCAGGTTTTTCCTGGTGCAGCATGTTTAACAAACAGGAGTGCATTTATTAGGATTTCAGTTTTATGTTGTTGTTTTTTTTTAGTTTTTTTCTCCCCTTTATTATTCCGGTTAAACATTTTTTTTTATTTCTTTAAAGCAATGTTCCAACATCCTGCTTTTTTTACTATTATTTAAATACGGTTTTTCTCAAAAAAAATTTCTCATCCATTTAGTTTATTTATGCTATTGGTGATACACTTTTGCTAGAAAAATAAGAACACGCTTACAATGTGAGGATTATTTTCCCCTGCTAATTAAAGCAGAATTAAATAGACTATTACACAATTGTTAACCATTGTTAGTTAACTAAATTTATTTTTGGCAGCGTTAATCTTGCTTCCGCTAAGTGCAGCGGAGTGTTCCGCCGTAAGCTTTCTTTTATAATCTCGTTTGAGGATTAACTTTCGGGGTGTTGCTTTAGAGGGATTTGCCTTGGGCTCAAACGAGGCACCTCTCATCTTTAAGATGGAATAAATTGCAGTTTTCGAATAAGCACCTTCCTCTGTTGTTCTTCCATCTGCGGCGAGATACTTTTGCACACAATTCGTTATTTTTCGTATCATACTTTTCAGCAGCTAGTCGGAGTAAGTAACTGTTTCTATTTCCGAATGTCCAAGAACAACCTAAACCGTCTGAGCGCAAGATAAAAGATTTGTATTGAGTTCTAAAACCATATGAAAAATAAAAGTGACACTAAAACCCACGAGATCTTTCGGAACTCCAAGAGATCCTTCTTCAGATGGCGGTAGTACTGCAGCTGCATCACCGAACGCGATAGATTATATAGTTGATGATAAAAATGTCTGAGCGGTTCTGCGCAAGCTCAGAAGACAAAACTTTTTTTACAAAGGTTGAGAAATAAGACGACGACACAAGAAATATAAATATTAAAAAAGGTTGAAATTCCTCCCTACCTCCTCCACCCCCTCCCTCAACTCAGCTAACCACCTCTCCCCCCCCAAATATTAGAATATGACATTACCTCTCCCTCCCCTGCAAGCACACACCTGCCCCCTCTCCAAAATATCTTTCCCCCAGTGACCGTCCCCCTCACCGCACTCCCCCTCCCTCATGCCTACCACGATGACTGCCTACATGGTCCTGGTTGACCTGTGGGAAATGCTTCCGTCCTCTTTCGAGTGGGGGGGGGGGTTAGATGTGACAACCCTGCCTGCCTCGCAGGACGGACATAAGATAACGGTAGATAGCAGTGAGAGCACATGCCAGTGTTGTATAGTGGATATCACGCAGAGCTCCGGAGCCGAGAGTTGTGGATTCGAATCCCTCAACTGTCATAAAAATGATGGAAAAATTTACTTTGTCATCTCCTGTACAATATGCAGTTTGTATGCACGGAGTTATAGGCGATTATGCAGAAGCCTCCAATCTGTCGATTGTGGCATACGTAACTGTGACGTTGATTTTAGAGGGCTTCGAGAAAAGGCTTTCTGAACGCGATCAACATCGTCCTGCGAAGTGCTCGGTTTTAACGCTCCTTTTTTGATGCTGCACACTGCAAGTCTTTTGAAACTGCTTTAACCAACGTCAAATAGTATTATCGGAAGTTGGAGCTCTGCCATACTGCGTTCTTTAACGACGTTGCGTTGTGATAACTGGCTTTGTTACGAAGAACCAGAGTACTCACATTGCGTTTTCTTGAACAGTCGCCATTTTGAAGTATGACGTCGATTCTGCGGGTAGCGTGTTGCTACATAAAACTTTCCGCGATGAACTTGTTTATGCTGTAGGAAGCTTTATTTGGTCGGTTATGGTTTGAAAATCCCACTCCACGGAAACCGCAACAATAATTATGAATCACGCTGTATGTTTAGTGTTGGAGTTTTCATTAATCAAGTTTTCTTTTTATTGTCTCACATTAATTGGATTAATTAATAATACTGTTGAACAGTGAGTTGTTTCATGAATGCAATACGGGATTACACCATACAATACAAATTTTGAAGATGACAATCCGTTTTTTTTTGGTGTAAATATGACAAGGATGGTAAGTCACATAATATCCGAAAACTTGAAAATTCGTCGTGCTGGAGCGGGAATCGAATCCACATCTCCCAGATAGCGCCCGGGTATGTTAACCACTACACCACCCAGAACAACCAAGTCTCAAGTTTCCGATTAATTTGAATATAAATATCGCAGGATTCGCTAGTCGAAGCAACCGGCACTCACGTTTAGCGAATCTGGAGGTTATGGTGTTATGGTGCAATCCCGTATTCTATTCATGATTTATCTGCTCCTCCGGGCAATCACGGGATAGGATTCTTAACCTCCAGATTCGCTAAACATGAATGCCGGTTGCTTCGACTAGCGAATCCTGTGAAGGTTTTATTCAAATTAATCGGAAACTTAAGACTTAGTCGTTCTGGGTGGTGTGGTGGGTAGCATACCCGGGCGCTATCTGGAAGACGCGGGTTCAATTTCCACTTCAGGACGACGAAATATTCAAGTTTTCGGATCTTATCTGACTTACCATCGTTGTCATATTTACACCAAAAAACGGATTGTCATCTCCAAAATTTGTAAAAGTGAGTTGTTTTTCTGCATTAGTTAAGTGCCAAAGGAAGTTTGTCTGAATAAAGATTAACTGTAAGTAATATTTTTCTTGAAGTTTTCTTGAGTGACTCCTGTTTCCCTTTAAGTGAAGTAAGAAGAACAAACTTTATGTAGTGTTCACTAAGTGAGCACTACATAAAGTGATACATGTTCTAAATGGTAAAGAACGCCCCTGCAAGACGTGCTCACAACAACCGAAACTTCGGTGTCATCTTTCTTGTTTATATTCATAGGCCACTACAAAGGCAATTGCAATTTACATAAAACCCCATACTTCGCATTATATCATACAGTGTGTCCCACTCGCTTCTGAACCCGCCATTTCTTTAATAATATTAACACCAACGAAGATATTGCAACGAAATTTGAAGTGAACATACGTCATTTCGTGAGAAATGTGATGAAATCACAACATGTGCTGGACGTAGCCACCATTTACGTCCAGCCAGCATGCAACCCTGCGCTGTCAGCAGGAGTGCTCCTTAGTGGCAGACACATTCCTAAGTGTGGCGCCACTGAGGAGCAGTCCGCCAGCCAGCCGGAGTGCTCCTTAGTGGCAGACACATTCCTAAGTGTGGCGCCACTGAAGAGCAGTCCGCCAGCCAGCCGGAGTGCTCCATAGCGGCAGACACATTCCTAAGTGTGGCGCCACTGAAGAGCAGTCCGCCAGCCAGCCGGAGTGCTCCTTAGTGGCAGACACATTCCTAATTGTGGCTCCACTGAGGAGCAGTCCGCCAGCCAGCCGGAGTTCTCCTTAGTGGCAGACACATTCCTAATTGTGGCTCCACTGAGGAGCAGTCCGCCAGCCAGCCGGAGTGCTCCTTAGTGGTACCACTGAAGAGAAGTCCGCCAGCCAGCCGGACGCGCCTCTCAGCTGCTTTGTTATGCCATTTTGCTGAGCGTGTCTACACAATACGGTTGTTGATAGTGAGTGCTCGTGCTCACGGCTGTTGGCGTACGTGGGAAAATGTATCAGCATACTCCGGAGGAGCGAGTGTCTATTGTACGTACTTATTGGAAAAGAGAATCTTGTCACCAGCAATTCCTGGAGAGGATTGCAGGCAGACATCCGCCGAGCAAGTCCACCATTTTAGCATTGTCGAAGAAATTGGAAACCAAGGGGACTTTATTAGACGACCATGCAGGAGGTCGTCCACAAATATCGGAGGAAGCCATCTAGAATATAAAGGGCCGACTACTTGAGTCTTAAAAGAAGTCACTTCGCCAACTGTCACAGGAAACAGGGTTGTCCAATTTGGGGATATCTAAAAGTGAGAGTTTACCAAAAGAAACCGCAAACCATAGATACCTTGAAAGTAAACATCACCGAAGAAATTCAGGCAGTGGCGGCGGGCGTACTGGCAAACACTTTCCACAATATGGTGTTCCGGATTCAATACTGCCTGGACGCAAATGGTGGCCACTTCCAGCACATGTTGTGATGTCATCACATTTTGCTCTAAATGAGGTAAGTCCACTTCAAATTTCGTTGCAATATCTTTATCGCTCTTAATATTACACTGCCGGACAATTGCTAAGGACGGATGACAATAGCAACCATAAAATGGAAGGCAGGAAAATGTGGAAATTAGCATAAGTGCGAGATACAGTAAGACGTGTTGTGCGTATGCAAATTTTGGATGGCCGAACTTGTTCGTGACGTCATAGCGCTGATAAGAGATGTAAAGGATTTGACGCGTACTGACCGTTGTTGTTCAAACGCAAAGTTGAAAGGGAAAGAATCAATTGACGAACTTGCAATTTTCAGTATGTCTTCCCGACATAACTTAGATGATTTTACGCGTGGCCGTATTATTGGCAAGATTGAAGAAGGGCGAAAAATAACAGATGTTGCCAGGGAGTTCGACGTCAGCCACAGTGTTGTTTCAAGGCTTTGGAAATCATTTCAAACAAATGGAGAGTGTAGAGCAAACGTCACGGGGGAGGTCGTGTTCGCAGTACGACACCTGCAGAAGATCGGTACATAGTGCTATCAACAAAAAGACACCGGCGCAGCACAGCTAGTGAGGTAGCAAATCAGTTTATGGCTGCTATTGGCAAGCGGATCTCCCGTCAAACTGTCGCCAGACGTTTGCATGAAGGAGGACTATACGCCCGCGGTCCTGTTGTGTGCATCCCATTGTCCAGACGTCACCGTACCGCCCGTTTGCAATGTTGCCATCAACATCGCCATTGGACTGATAACGACTGGTCTGCTGTCCTCTTCTGAGATGAAAGTAGATACAGTCTATCGTCTGATTGTCGACAACAACTTATCTGGCGTGATAGCGGTACTGCATATTGTCCAGCAAACATACAGGAAAGGGACCGATATCCAACATGTAGTGTCATGGTATGGGCTGGCGTCATGATCAATGGCCGTACGTCCCTCTATGTGCTTCCAACTGGCACTATGACTGGCCAACGATACATTAATGATGTTCTGCTACCTCATGTTCGCATGTTCCGTGGTGCTGTCGGTGATAGATTCATTTTCATGGACGACAACGCAACATGTCATCGAACAGTTGCTGTCCAGGAGTGTTTTGAGAGCGAGGATATTCAACGCCTCGTATGGCCAGCATGTTCTCCAGATCTGGATCCCATTGAAAATGTGTGGGATGCTTTGGGGAGGAGTCTTGCTGCTCGCCAATGCCCTCCAATAAACAAGGACACCCTCATCCGTGCACTGACAGAGGAATGGGATAAGTTACCCCAACAGCTGCTTGATAATGTTGTGCAAAGCATGACACGACGTGTGGAATCTTGCATCGCCCTCCATGGTGGCCATATCCCGTATTGACATCTTACGCCGGAACGCCTGCGGACGGTAATTGCATTTTTTTCACGTTTACGTATTCTGCACAAAATGGCCTGTTTGTCCGTTGAACACGTTCCAAAGCCTTCTGGATTTCAGAGCAACAATAAATTGTCTTTCTTGTAATGTCCTGGCATTCTGACATTATTTTATTTCACTTGGCATCCAACCACACTTACTTTTTTATGCGCTATATAGCCGTTTATGATCCGTCCTTAGCAATTGTCCAGCAATGTATTAAAGAAATGCCGGGTTAAGTAGCAAGTGGGACACAGTGTATGTTTAAATTTACAAAAATATGATCATTTATTATATGTATATAGCGGAATTTGGGAATTCCAGGAGAGAATAAGTACCGATTCTTTGACACTTGCAAGCCAACGTTCTCAAATGGCTCTTTGAGCGCAATTTACTTATCTCATTCATAGAACATTGATTTGCGCCATGTTTAACCGGTCGTGCAAAATTATAGTTTAGTACATATTAGGGCTGCCCAGGAATGGAAATATCAGAAATGTCTTCATTAAAAGAACAACGGTTTCTCGGCAGCTCTCAGAGCAGTATATGTTATTCTCAGAGAAGTCCACCGAGAAATATTTATTTCGCGGCTCGTGCTTCTCAGAAAGCAGCTTGGTTAATTTATTATGTCAGAAATAATGAGACCAAGTAATCTCCTACATTCGGGAATAATGAAAATGATTCATCACACCGAGTGGATTACTGCATTCTTCGTCATAATGCCTACGAAGTAAGAGCACTCACCTTTACTATTCACATTAAAGGTATTTTACAATTTCGCTGTTATTCTAAACCAAAACTATTTGTCCAAGAAATTTCAGCCTTCCAGAGTAACCGTAATTTTGTATTATGAGGAATCATAATATTACAGGCAGCAATCGGTTTAAGCCGGGGTTAGGCTCTTGAGATTTTCTGCGTAAATTAACCCTTTAACGACCATGAGCCAAAAATCTTGCATCACTCTAAATAAGATAACGCCTGTTGTTTCACTTTTTTTAATAACAACAATAGTGACTGAAGGGAACTCCTGCTGATCCTCATAGGTCGATAAAATTTGAAGGATCAGTAAGGATAAGAAATCTGACTAACTCTAAACACCCATTTCGGGCGTCTATGGCCGTTTGTGCATTCGGGCGTTATGGTCGTTTAAAGGGTTAAAGAAAAATGTAATGGGAGCATATGTAAACACATTATACTCCGTCCCAAGATTTTATAGAGTCAACACAGGATACATGAAAAATGTTTAATTTCATAAATTTACGTTTTAAAAATTATACGAGGGTTGTTCCGAAAGTAATGCAAAAGTGGGCATAACATTTATATCAACTGACAGAGGTCGTTGAAATTGCACATATTGCTGGATAGCTGATGGCCCTGTTCTGGGATATGTCAACTGATGGGGTGCCAACTGTTTGTCAGCTGCTGTCCGGAACTGCTGGCCCATGTCTGACCGCCGGGGCATTTGATTGACGACTGGGTGTCGGCAACATGGTGCTGGGCCACTGCTGGCTTGAGAGCTGGCTTAACAACAGTTTTTGTTTTGGGGTAAAGAAACGGTATCTGCGGTGCATGAAATATGTCTTGGACATTCCGGGTCACGTGTAGCCGAGCATTATCCAGCTGGAATATAGCGCCATGTCAACTCTGAGAGAAGGGATATCACCTCTATCTGTAAAACATCCCTGATAGATCGCTGGCTGTTGAGGGTTCCCTCAATTCGTACCAGGCGAGACGCGGATTGAACTGAATGGCGCCCCAAAACATAACGCTTGGTGTTGGACTCGTGTGAAGCTGCAAATGCACGCAGTGGGAAAGAATATCCAAGACTCTGCAACAAAGTTCTAAAATCATTTGTAACTTTGTCGAATATGTATTTATTGCGAGGAAACTTTTTCAGCCGTTTCGGCAATCCAAACAAAGCACAGGAATATAGTGGACATTAATGCTGCACTGCGCCTTTATAGAAACGCCCCTGGAACCACAGCTCCAGAAGATTATCGCATAGCAGGAGCAACAGACGTCGCATTGACCACAGAAAAAATATATATTAACGTTAAGGAGAATATTGTGGTACATTGATTATGGGTTGCACTTATTAATCATTAAAGAATGTTAACAGATCAAATGATATTAGGTCTAAGTAGGTGACATGGAATAATCTGGTATATAAATTATGGATTGCACGCAATAATCATTATAATATGCATGTAGAATATTACAAGATTAAATGCTTGAAATAGCCTGAAGGTGTTTTTCGGTATCGCCGGTCCGCGAACGTTTGCTCAAAGTTTTTTCGGTCCGCGAAAGCTTTCCCAACGTATTACCAGTCCGAGAAAGTTCATCCAACGTTCTTCCGGTCCGTGAAAGTTTTTTCAAAGTTTTGCCGGTCCCCGAAAGTTTTCCCAACGTATTACCAGTCCGAGAAAGTTCGTCCAACGTTTTTCCGGTCCGCGAATGTTTTCTCAACGTATTACCAGTCCGAGAAAGTTCGTCCAACGTTCTTCCGGTCCGAGAAAGTTTGTTCAAAGTTTTGTCGGTCCGCGAAAGTTTTCCCAACGTATTACCAGTCCGAGAAAGTTTGTCCAACGTTCTTCCGGTCCGAGAAAGTTTGTTCAAAGTTTTGTCGGTCCGCGAAAGTTTTCCAACGTATTACCAGTCCGAGAAAGTTCGTCCAACGTTTTTCCGACCTGCGAAAGTTTGTTCAAAGTTTTGCCGGTCCAGGAAAGTTTTCCCAACGTATTACCAGTCCTAGAAAGTTCGTCCAACGTTTTGCCGGTCCGCGAAAGTTTTCCCAACGTATTACCAGTCCTAGAAAGTTCGTCCAACGTTCTTCCGGTCCGCGAAAGTTTGTTCAAAGTTTTGTCGGTCCGCGAAAGTTTTCCCAACGTACTACCAGTCCGAGAAAGTTCGTCCATCGTTTATCCAGTCCGCGAAAGTTTGTTCAAAGTTTTGCCGGTCCGCAAAAGTTTTCCCAAGGTATTACCAGCCCGAGAAAGTTCGTCCAACGTTTTTCCGGTTCGAAAAAGTTCGTCCAACATTTTTCCGGTCCGCGAAAGTGTGTTCAAAGTTTTGGCGCTCCGCGAAAATTTTCCCAACGTATTACCAGTCCGAGAAAGTTCGTCCAACATTTTGCCGGCCCGAGAAAGTTCCCCAACCTTTTGCTGGTCCGCGAATGCAAAAGGCTTTGGAACCACAGATCGAAGAGACCATTTCCTTCCATTTTGCCACAAGAGCATTAGTCAAGACACCCACCGATGCCTGGAGGTTTGGCCTGGCTCTCAGACTGCGTTCCACTTCTTCGCAAAAGTGTTGTATTGGGTTGAGATTGGGGTTCTGTGCAGGCCGGTCAAGTTCTTCCTTAACTATCTCACTAAACCATTTCAGCACTGACCAAACTTTGTTGACGGGGGTATTGTGCTGTTGATAAACGAAACGGCTTTCACTGAACTGTTGCCATTACGCTGGGAGCACAGAATTGCCTTAATATTTGATTACAGGCGGCAGCATTTAGATTCCCGGTCATTGGAACTACGGAGCGCAGCCCAAACCAGTAAAACAGTCGACGATGCATTCTCCAGAAAACTTCCCAGTTGGCACAACACGGTCGGGTAGATAACGTTCATCTGGTATTTCCTACACTCAGACGCGTCAGTTGGACTACTAGATGATGACACGTAATTCATCGCTCCAGAAAGCGCGTTTCTGTCGTTGCTGTATCCACTGGTTTTGAGGTTTACACCACACCAACCAACATTTGGCGTTCATGCTACTGACGCTAGGTTTGTGTGGGCTGCTCGGTAATGGAAACCCATTCCCTTTAGCTCTCGATGAATCGTTATTACTTCCAGGGGCATTTTTGAAATTGGTAGTGAGTGTTGAACCCAGGACAGACGTATTTCTCACAACAACCACTTCAGACCTCGGCGGCCCCGCTCTGTCATTTTACGTGGTCGTTTTCGTTTTTAAGGTTTAACGACCACCATGAGCAATTCAATGGGCAGTAAGCAGTCACCCGTCCCTAATTTAAAACAACTGGTTCCAAGGAAGGGATAGAGCCACGGCCATTATACAAACACATCCTCCATGCCTCACCGGGATTCAAACCCGGACCAACTTAGACGCTTAGACCACTGCGCCACCGGGGCAGCTACGTGGTACTGTAGGTCGCAGTTGCGCTGTAGTTGATCCTAAGCACTTCCGTTTCGCAATAACATAGCATACAGTTGACCAGGGCAGACATTCCCCGAACTGACTTGTCGCTAAGAAGGAATCCCATGACCGTGCCACGTTGAAACTCCCTGAGCTCTGCCGCACAGCCAGTTGTTCTCTTCACGCTTGTCTGCGATGTTTGCTATGGCACATGCGACTTTTTATACTTGGCTCGTGCAACTTTTGACGTTGGCTCATGACCGTTGGTCTAAGTTGATCCAAGGCTGTGATGTATTGGCAAATCCACTACCCAAAAGTAATGACTGGATACTTTTGCCCATATACTGTATGTGACGAGAGCAGGTGTACCTGATGAACAAGCAACACAGTGTAAGTTGCAATTCTTATTTCCGATATTAATCAATATACACTCTTACCTAGTAAAACGAAGCACCCCGAGAAAGTCGTTCGATCCTGATGAAACTCAGCATGCAAGTACCGCAGGACTGAATATCCAAATGATTGAAATATAACGACCAATGACTAAATAGTGGTCCGCTACAGCGCATGGGTACTGCGCATCGAGGAAGGTACATCAATAATAAATCTCGCAGGCATGGTGAATTCTTACAACGGATTGCAGTTGGACCTCCACGGACTGTGAGAATGCCCCGACGTCGTATCCGTGCATAATACGAGCAGTTGAGAGAGTTCGAGAGAGGACGTATAATAGGGCTGAGGAAGGCCGGTTGGTCAATCGCCATATCTTCAGTCATTTAAGTCTGAGCAACGCGTCAATAGGACAATATTGGCACCAATGGGTCGAGGAGGGCCACAACCCATGGACACGCTGGCAGCGGACTACAGAGGACAACGACAGTACGCCACGATTGAGTGATTGCTAGACCGCCGCATGAACAGAACCGAATTTGTCGTCCTCAACTGTTTGTGGACATATTGCGTCGTCTGCAAGGACGGAAGTGGCCATCCGGATCGCTTCCAGATGATTTACGGCACTAGGGCTATTACGTGTACAAATACGTTTTAAAGCATTTTTTGTGTGATTACCGTTAATTTACACATCTGACATTCCCCCGCGTTGTTGTCATGTGACCGTAACTGGTCCAGAGTATAAAAAGTGACACAGAATTTTGCCCAACTGTCAAACGCACTTGTACATCGGTAGGTGAAAGATGGCAAGCGATACTGCATTGATTCGACACTGCATTCGTTACGAATTTAATCAAGGAAAAACTGTTGCAAAAGTACGTGCATTGATCTGTTTTGTTCTGGGGGAGAGTATTGTATCGAAAAGCACGTGTGAGGTTTGTTCAGACGGTTTAAAGCAGGGGATTTTGATGTTAGCGATCGAGAACGTAGCGGCAGGTTGCACATGAGGAACTGCAAGCATTGCTGGATGAAGATTCGTCTCAAACGCAAAAGGAACTAGATGAACAACTGGAGGTAACTCAACAAACCATTTCCAGCCGTTTACGCGCAATGAGAAATATTCAGAAGGAAGGAAAATGGGTGTCACATGACCTGAGTCAGAGGAACAAGGATGGGAGTGTCATGAAATGTTTGAATCTGTTCAATAAATAACACAAAAAGTGTTTCCCGTGGAAAATCGTTAGCGGCGATGAAAAGTGGATACGGTACGACAATCCCAAACACAAAAAACACTGAGTCGACCCCAATGAAGCAACGACTTCGACACCGAAACGCAATATTCACTCCAAGAAAGTTCTGATGTACATCTGGTGGGATATGAAGGGTGTGCTCTGTTATGAACTATTGGAACAGGGTCAAGGTGTTACTAGTAATCGCTACAAGCAAAAATTGCTGCGATTGAACCAGGAAATCCGTCGGAAACATCCATTCACAGGCAAAGGATTGCATCTCATGAAATGATTGCATAACAACGCTAGGCCGCATGTCGCGAAATCGGTCAAAGAAGCGCTATTGACGCTTGGCTGGGAAGTTTTGGAGCGTAGTCCCGACATAGCCCCTTCAGACTATCATTTGTTCCGATCAATGCCACGTGGTTTGTCTGCTGTACGGTTCCAGACATGTGACGAAGTGCAGAAATGGATTGACGACTTCATCGGATCATACGACGAAGTATTCTTCATGGCTGGAATCCGTCAGCTGCCCCGCCGATGGCGGAAGGTGATAGATAATGACGGCGCATCTTTTGATTCGTAAAGGTATTGTTGGTTTCTCTCAAATTACATGTTGCGTTGTCTTAAAACGATTTAAAACGTATTTGTACACCTAATACATTCGAGGTGGCCCCCTCTGTCGCGTACCACTGACCAGCAAGCATCGTCGGCAACGGTTGCAGTGGTGTCGGGCCCGATCAACGTGCCACAGTGTCCAGTGCTGTATTTAGAGATGAGTCACGGTTTGCATTTAGCATCGATTACCAGCACAATCGTGTTTGGAGACGAGCCGGCAAGCGCACGGATCCTTCCTTTCCTTTACCATCGAACGACACACGGCTAACACACCGGGAGTGACTGTTCGGTGAGCCATTTCCTACGATATCAGGACACCTTTGATAGTCCTCCGTACGACCTTAAGGGCTCAACGGTACGTCGATCGCATTCTACGACCTTAAGGGCTCAACGGTACGTCGACCGCATTCTACGAACTTAAGGGCTCAACGGTACGTCGATCGCATTCTACGACCTGTTTTGTTGCCATTCCTATCGCAATATCACTGAGCAATTTTTCAACAGGATAATTCCCGGCCACAGAGGTCTGTCTCAGGTCTGTCTCTTTAACTGCTTGGTAGCTGCTACAAGATTGAGAGTTTGTTTTTGTAAATTGTTGCTACACTTACTGACCCTCTCTAAAATATCATCCCAGAAGACAGAAAGAAAAGCAGTTTCAAAATTATGAAACTTGAGCTCAAGACTGAGCTTCCAAACGAGTTGCTGGTTTCTTGGAAGAATACTCAGGCAAGTCCTGTAAAGCGTTTTGAATATCCTTAAAGTCTCGTACTAAAGCTTTTGTGCCATCTTTTATGGCAGACCAACGAGTTTCAGGTAAAGATTTTACAACAGGGGTTTTGTTTATTGCACCATACCGTTTTAAAATATCTCTCCTGCGTGTTGATGCTGAGAAAAAATTATAGAGCTCCTGAACAAATCTGAAAAATCAAACAGAAGTCATCGCTCTTCCCACGTTTATAAGTGAGTCACGGAAAAATTATCATGGACCGCTACCGGGAATCGAACCCAGGATCTTCCTGTTACGCGCCGGACATGCTTCCACTGCACCGCAGCGGCCTCGAATTCCTCCAGACTCACATACGACTAATTGCCAAGCCACTTGGCAGGTTGCTTCTTGAAGCCCCGCACAATGCTGGGGATTCACCAAGGATGAACAGCAGCAACTGAACAAATAACTAGAAGGCGAATGAATAATAAATACACAGTTGACATGGATTAGGAACATCAAATAGAAGTCATCGCTCTTTCCACGTTTATAACGCGGAAAGAGCGATGACTTCTGTTTGATGTAGAATTGACTTCTGTTTGATGTTCCTAGTCCACGTCAAATGTCTGTATTAATTATTCATTCGCATTCTAGTTATCTGCTCAGTTACTGCTTACCATCTTTGGCGAATCCTCAGAATTATGCGGAGCTCCAAGAAGCAACCTACCAAGTGGCTTGGCAGTTGTTGTATGGGAGTCTGGAGGAATTCGAGGCAGCTATGGTGCAGTGGAAGCATGTCCGGCGCGTAACTGGAAGATCTTGGGTTCGATTCCCGGTGGCGGCCAATGATCATTTTTCCGTGATTCACTTATAAACGTGGAAAGAGCTATGACTTCTGTTTGATGTTCCTAGTCCACGTCAAATGTCTATATTAAATCTGAAAAACACTACAGCTTTCAGCAGCAACAGATCCCACAAGATTCAGTGAGTGTGCAGCAGAGGGAACATATTCAGCTAGCGAATTGTGGTTTTTAATTCTAGCGTAGAGTCCTGAGTAGGGGGCCAGACATGTTAGACGCATTGTCATAGACTTGTCCCCCACAAAATTTAATGTCGAATTCCGTTTCTGAAAGACAATTCATCACAGCCTCTTCTATAAGGAGCTAGATGACTTTGAATTTCCGAAGAGAAGCTTTAACAGACGTTCTTTTGGAACTGCCTCAACCAGGGAGACATAACGCAGGACTACAGCCAACTGATCGATGTGAAAACAGTCAGGAGTTAAGTCAACAATGAGGGAGTGGTACCGAGCATGTTTGACTTCTTCGAGAATTTTTTGTCGTACACAATTACCCATAATATGAATAAACTCATCACACGTTTGAGAAAATAAGTACGAGACATGTCCTTTGCCTTTGGTTTCATATTTTGTAATATGTTGTGCAAGGAAGGGGTCGTATTCACTTATCAACACCAGGCATCCAAGATACAGACCATTGGAGGTAGATCCTATCTGCTCATCATCCCCTTGATAAGGTAAACCCCGAACTGAAAGTAATCTGACAACAGACACGATTCTTGAAAGGATCTCGCCAGTATTTAGCCTCTTCTTCATACTGTCTCGTTAGCATGGTATCAACTTTCATGGTCTGTTTTTTCCTAGTTATAAACGTAAGCATGTTATTTCTGTGATCAGCTGACTGCTCATGTTGTTTAATTAATTCATTACCAAGCTTCCAATCATTGAATCCTGTTGCAAAATGTGTTTTCTTGTTCATCGGTTGAAACAGGCAACATGGAACACAAAACATCTTTCCAGTTGACTGACAGAAGAGTAGCCAGTATCTTATAAAATTTTCTCCATTAGGAAGTGTACCTCTTAACATCTTTGCAGATAGAGTGCGTTTGGCATCATTATGAATACGCTCAGAGCCTGAAAAATCTGACTGCAAGTTTTGTTTTGGAGGATTCTTTAAGATATTTTCAGTTACATAACTTACATTCACATCTCAAGTTGCAGGATCTTCTGATGAAAATGTGTAAGGAAGTAAGCCTACCGTATTGGTTTGTAGATTAGAACGCTCTTCATGTTTATTTAGGTCTGCTGAGTTGGTCTGAGGTTCAAATAAGCTACTTCATCACATTTTGCACTCTCTTGTTGGGCCTGCACAGCCGACGACGGACCTGGTCCTGGGCGAGAGGATAAGTCCTGACGCTCAATAGAAGTAGATGAGGCAGAGGCAGAAGGGGTGGTGGTAGATGTAAACAAGAAAGTTAACACCGAATTTTCGGGTGTAATAAGCACATCTTTTGAATCCGTTCTGACGCAAATTAAATTTATCAAAGCTATTCAAAGTCAATGGAACCGGTATGGAAAACAATAGATGTGACCAAAGAAAGAAGATTTTCAATCGCGTTTTTAATCCCTTAGATATTGCTGTAAACGGAATCGTGAGCTTACGAACTCTTAGAAACAGAGTTATCGACAAAAATAAGATGTGACTTTAAGTCTCCTTGTGGAAAAACCATGCATTATTTTAGGAGGAAAGTATTCTCAAAAGGTTTATCCGTATAAGCGATATCGGTCTAAGAAAAAAAAAATTAGTCGAGTTTTCAGGAGCCCAGATTTTGCAATAAATACTTCAGAAGCAGAAATTAACACATCTGATCCCTGGTGGCTAAACCATTCTTTACTAAACATTAGAAATTATGTGAAAAATATTTTCCACCAGGTCTTGTATGCGATACAGGGAGATTTTTTTTAAATCAGAGCTTTAGGAGCGAAAATAACGCAGAAAACGCAATTTACCTTTGAGCCCCCTAGCGGAAAGTGTATGACTTACTTGAAAATTTTGAATTTATAGGAAAAACATTTCGCATCAAAAACACTATCCAACAAAGAAGGAATTTTTCAAATCGTACTCTTAGAAGTAGAGATATTGACAAAAATAAGGTATGCATCTACGCCCCCTGGCGTAGAAAATATGAATTTTTTCAAGAAGAAAAATTTCCTAAATATTTTGTCGACATGAGTAGTATTGGTCAACAAACGACGTTTTTTTCAATCGAGAATTTAGAAGCTCATATTTTGCTGCAAATACAACAGAAGCGGAAATTAAGATTTACGCCCCCTGGTGGCCAAACTATTTTTTTACAAAACTTAGAAATTATGTGCAAACGATTTCCCATCAGGAGCTGTATCCGGTGCAGGAAGAATTCTTCAAATCGGAGATTTAGAAGCAGAAATATAGGGGGGAAACGTAATTTACCGCTACGCCCCCTAGCGGAAAGTCTATGAATTACTTAAAAATTTTGAAATTATATGAAAAACATGTCACACGGAAAACACTATCCAACAAAGAAGGAATTTTTCAAATCGGACTTCTAGAAGTAGAGATATTGACAAAAATAAGATATACATCTACGCCCCTGGCGGAGAAACTGTGGAATATTTGAAGAAGAAAATATTCCGAAAAGGTTTATCAATGTGAGTGGCATCAGTTCACGAAAGAATTTTTTAATCGATAATTTAGAAGCTACGATTTTATGGCAAATACACCAGAAGCAAAAATTAACACTTACGCCCCCTGGTGGCCAAAGTATTCTTTACCAAAAATTTAAAATTATATGCAAAAGGTTTTTCATCAGGAGATATATCCGCTGAAGAAAACATTTTTCAAATCGGAGTTTTAGAAGAAGAGATATTCGGGAAAATGTAATTTACTTTTACGCCCCCTAGCGGAAAATCTATGCGTAATTTGAAAAAAGTAACTATATCTAAAATATTCTTCGACATAAATGGAATCGAAAGATAATTTTTTTTTCAATCGGATGTTTAGAAGCAAATATGTGAAAAAAAAACGTATTTTTGAATTCGACATCATCTGCATTTACGCCCAAAACGAGCCTATGTTTGGAACTTTAGTAGTTTAAGTTCATTGTTCTGTCTTTTAGCAGCTCGCTTTCAATCTCAGCACCAGTTACTTTCTTACTCTAGCAGGCAAACTTATCTAACCAAAAACACACGCGGAAGCCGGAAGCTGCATTACACACACAAGGTTAATAAAAACACAAGAGAACACGAAACACGAGTGGAACGTTGGAACCAGTGACCCAGGAGGCGAATATGCTAAATGCATATGCTTGTAGCGTGGAGGGTAGAGGTGTTGCCCTTTTAAATGCGTAAGCGTAACTGAATTATAAAAAAAAATAAAAAAAATTATAAGAGTGGAATATGCTGACTGCGCACCCGACGAGGGAGGTGTGGCAGCATTGGGTCCATTGATGCACACAGTATTTGTCATTTTCGTGTAGGACTTCCGTCCACAGGGAGTAGAGTTTAGGTCCCAGCCACCTACAGCGAGATCGCCTTTTGGGCAGGACACAGAAACGGAAGGAATGAGAGCAAGTCTAGCGACTTTTGACAGAACAGTTTGTAGTGAGATTAGAGTACAGTAGATGGCGCCACCGTACAAGTACGATGTTGCACACAGAGGGGTGAAAGAATTTCAGGGGGGGGGCATAGGAAAGGATACCCATTTAACCAGTGGGTCCAGCCTGGGGGCCGTCACAGAGCCGTGGATGGCTTAGTGGTTAGTGTTTCAGACTATCGATGCTGGGTCCCCAGGTTCAAGCCTGGGCTGATCTTTCAGAGATGGTGTGATTTACTAACAATCGCTGAATATCCGCCGTGCATCGGACGAGCACGTTAAGTGACGGCCCCCAGGTCAGGATCAGCGTCATTTTCTTGTAGGACTTCCGTCCACAGGGAGTAGAGTTTAGGTCCCAGCCACCTACAGCGAGATTGCCTTTTGGGCAGGACACAGAAACGGAAGGAATGAGAGCAAGTCTAGCGACTTTGACAGAACAGTTTGTAGTGAGATTAGAGTACAGTAGATGGCGCCACCGTACAAGTACGATGTTGCACACAGAGGGGTGAAAGAATTTCGGGGGGGGGCATAGGAAAGGATACCCATTTAACCAGTGGGTCCAGCCTGGGGGCCGTCACAGAGCCGTGGATGGCTTAGTGGTTAGTGTTTCAGACTATCGATGCTGGGTCCCCAGGTTCAAGCCTGGGCTGATCTTTCAGAGATGGTGTGATTTACTAACAATCGCTGAATATCCGCCGTGCATCGGACGAGCACGTTAAGTGACGGCCCCCAGGTCAGGATCAGCGTCATTTTCTTGTAGGACTTCCGTCCACAGGGAGTAGAGTTTCGGTCCCAGCCACCTACAGCGAGATCGCCTTTTGGGCAGGACACAGAAACGGAAGGAATGAGAGCAAGTCTAGCGACTTTGACAGAACAGTTTGTAGTGAGATTAGAGTACAGTAGATGGCGCCACCGTACAAGTACGATGTTGCACACAGAGGGGTGAAAGAATTTCGGGGGGGGGGCATAGGAAAGGACACCCATTTAACCAGTGGGTCCAGCCTGGGGGCCGTCACAGAGCCGTGGATGGCTTAGTGGTTAGTGTTTCAGACTATCGATGCTGGGTCCCCAGGTTCAAGCCTGGGCTGATCTTTCAGAGATGGTGTGATTTACTAACAATCGCTGAATATCCGCCGTGCATCGGACGAGCACGTTAAGTGACGGCCCCCAGGTCAGGATCAGCGTCATTTTCTTGTAGGACTTCCGTCCACAGGGAGTAGAGTTTCGGTCCCAGCCACCTACAGCGAGATCGCCTTTTGGGCAGGACACAGAAACGGAAGGAATGAGAGCAAGTCTAGCGACTTTTGACAGAATAGTTTGTAGTGAGATTAGAGTAGAGTAGATGGCGCCACCGTACAAGTACGATGTTGCACACAGAGGGGTGAAAGAATTTCAGGGGGGCATAGGAAAGGATACCCATTTAACCAGTGGGTCCATCCTGGGGGCCGTCACAGAGCCGCGGATGGCTTAGTGGTTAGTGTTTCAGACTATCGATGCTGGGTCCCCAGGTCTTAGCCTGGGCTGATCTTTCAGAGATGGCGTGATTTACTAACAATCGCTGAATATCCGCCGTGCATCGGACGAGCACGTAAAGTGACGGCTCCCAGGCTGGACCCACTGGTTAAATGGGTATCCTTTCCTATGCCCTCCCTGAAATTCTCTCACCCTCTATGTGCAACATCGTACTTGTACGGTGGCGCCATCTACTGTACTCAAGTCTCACTACAAACTGTTCTGTCAAAGTCGCTAGACTTGCTCTCATTCCTTCCGTTTCTGTGTCCTGCCCAAAAGGCGATCTCGCTGTAGGTGGCTGGGACCTAAACTCTACTCCCTGTGGACGGAAGTCCTACAAGAAAATGACGCTGATCCTGACCTGGGGGCCGTCACTTAACGTGCTCGTCCGATGCACGGCGGATATTCAGCGATTGTTAGTAAATCACACCATCTCCGAAGGATCAGCCCAGGCTTGAACCTGAGTACCTTGCAATGATGGTCTGACTCGCTAACCACTAAGCCATCCGCGGCCCGGCAGCATTGGGTGTGTTTGTGGTCCATTTAAATACGTCACTTTTTCGAGTAACTTTCTCTCCTCCGCTTCCTTCTTATGTACCGTTTTTGGTTTATTTTTGCGACTAGCTTGTTTTTATAATTGTGTTTTTTCCTGTTCTTATAAAGTTATAACTGCCCATATGTAGAGTCGTTATCTCACTCAATGAATCCTTGAAATAGAAAACACATTATTAAACAATTTTTCCAAACTCCTGTCTTAAAATAAAATATATCTTCCTCTTGCGCCCCTAAAATTTGGCACCCGGGGCATTTGCCCAGCTTGCCCAGTTATAAAATGGGCCCTGTGCACACCCCTAATAGATACGAATTTTGTTACGAATATCTAATGCGAACTTTTGAATCATCGTTCTTCAATTTTCTCTTTCCTCCTTCATTTTCTTTATTTTTCAGCAGACAACTGCTGATTTTTTATGAAAATTTCCCCCACGCGCTTTAGCTAAATCTTTCTTTAAATCTGCGCACTTTTTCACAATTTCAATTAGGCTGCTTATATTTTCGTTTCACTTTTAAGAAGACATTTAATTTGAGCGACGACAACCCTTCAGTGTTGTTCAGAGCATGTAATTCAAACGTCAGACTTCATCCGGGACTTAAGCTCATTATTATTTCGTCAGAAATACATTTTCTTTACGAAACACTCTTACCACAGGGCTTATTTATTCATCATTTGCAAATTTCAGTGAATTTTGTGCAACTTTTCCATGTGTTTTCTTAAGAACATTTGCTTCCTGCATAAGGTAATATTCTTCTACAAAAGTTAATTATGTAGGGAAATTGGAACGTCCTTATTATTCTTTTCGGCATATTCTAGTAAAGTAGAATGAAAATATTTTTCTTGATTGAACAAAACATGCGATGTCTCAAATTATAATATTTTCCAGTAGAAACAAAAACTGAACACTCATTTGAAAAGATGAGACAGACCTGATTGCCTAAAATGAGTCATATGTTGGATGTACTTTTTATCTCGTAATTCCTAGTTGTAACAATTTCAAACAAGAAAAATTATATCATTTTCTAGGGTATAATGAGAACATGTTTTTAAATCCTTTCCTACGCGAAAGTAATTTCTGCAAAGCAGATTACTGGAAAAAGAAGGACACAGCAGAAGAAATAGTGGGAAAAAACTGCATTATACCTCCTCTGAGTTAGCTTTCCATTAGGAACACCTACCTAATAATGCGTCGGTCCACCTTTCTGTGCAATCACGGCTCGCAGACGCCTAGGAACAGATTCTAAAAGGTATCGGACATCCACCATGCGTATACTAAGTTAGCTTTGCATTAGGAACAGGTACCTAATAATGCGTCGGTCCACCTTTCTGTGCAATCACGGCTCGCAGACCCTTTGGAACAGATTCTACAAGGGGTCGAACATCCTCCATGCATAAGAACCCATGTCGAAACTTCATCAGTTCACACCCATTCCGTTGAGGAGGATCAGCAGTTGTCACACCTTGTTCTAGTATATACCACAAATGCTCAATTGGGTTAGTCAGTGGGATTTTGGGTAGAAGGCAATGTTTCGAATTCTTTCTTGTGTTCTTCCAATTACTCAGTAGTTGCATGAGCACGATGACACAGACCGTTGTCCTATTGAAAGATGTCATTTTGGTCTGGATAAACCTCCTACATATATGGATGGAGACGCGGCTAACATGTACCCGTAGCGTCGAAAATTCGGTGTTTGTGGGATGAAAGCCAACGGACTTAGGGCTTGCGAAGGAAAATGCCCCCAGACCAGGACACTACCTCCACCGGCCTCTTGAACCCCAAACTGTGCAACCAGGGGATAGGGCTTCATGCTGTTTACACCGTATGGGAATCCAGTCATCAGTATGGTGTTGCAGGAGTCGGGATTCATCACTCCAGACGACCTTTTCCCATCTGTTAAGAGTCCATTGTAGACGTTTTTTGGTCCATTCGAGGCATTGTTTGCGATGACTGGGGGTCAATATTCGTACCCCCGTTGGTCTCCGGCTGTAAAACTCCAGGAGAAGCAAGTTACCGTGCATTGTGCGTGTAGAAGTAGATCGAACTTCACAGATGTTGCACTGATGGGTGACTGTTGCTCATCGTTGCTGAGATAACACTCATGACACCGGACGCTCAATTCTAGGATCAACTACATGTGGCTGACCAATGTGAGCCCTTCTGCTGGATGTCCGGACATGGTTAATACAGTCCTGGTACACCCTTGATACAGTAGTACGGGAGCAGCTCACAAGTGTGGCTGACCAATGTGAGCCCTTCTGCTGGATGTCTGTGCATGGTTAGTCCAGTCCTGGTACACCCTTGATACAGTAGTACGGGAGCAGCCAACAAGTGTGGCTGACGAATGTGAACCCTTCTGCTGGATGTCTGGACATGGTTAATCCAGTCGTGGTTCAGACTTGATACAGTAGTATAGGAAGAGCCAACAAGTGTGGCTGACCAATGTGAGGCTTTCTGCTGGATGTCTGTGCATGGTTAATCCAGTCCTGGCACACTCTTGATACAGTAGCGCGGGAACAGCCAACAAGTGTGGCTGACCAACAAACGAATTTTTTTCTGAAGTCGTTGACGAAATTCGTGCCAATAACATCAATTGCTAGAATGCCGTCGTTGCACGATATAAGATGAAATTCAAATTTAACGATGGAAAATTGCCTTTTTATTACACTGAATCAAAAGCTAAAAGTCAAAATCACATCACTAGATCTTTCATGCTGGCTCCCAGCACATCCTCAGGTGAATTCTAAAACAGGTATCGTAAAAATTTGAAAAAGAGTCCACCGTGGAACGTCGCTTTTGATTATATACATCGCGTTCAGCACACGAATGACTTCAAAAAACGTCACCATACTCTGACTTATGATTGTTGTGTCTTAATTGTTATTGGGTGAGTTCCGAAATAAAGTTCGAGTTATTGGTTTATTTGCTTCTTCTTGTTCGAAATTAACTGCATCCAAGTTGGAGGTATGAATCTGGGTATTTCATCGTTACAACATTTATCAGCGTTATTGACGATGTGTAAACTCTCCGCTAGCAAAGTAGCATTTTTGTTTTTGTGAGAAGAAATAACTCTTGCCTCATTCCACAGAGGGATGTGAGCTCCCTGGTTAACTAATCTTGCAAGTGCTGTAGAGTTTGAATGTGTTTTGACACTGTACTTGTGTTCCGCAATACGAAAGTTCAAATTCCTCATGGTGGATCCAATATAAATTCGATCTATGTCAACAGTATCCAGGGCCTGTAAAGGTATTTTGTAAACTCCGAATCTGCTATTACTCGGAATTGGGTCCCGATCTTTTTTAATAGTTGACATTAGGTTGTTTGTTTTAATTCCAAAATTCAAGTTGTATTTTTTACAGGAAGATTTAAGTATATTCATAACTTTCGGAATATAATCCAGTGACCCAACATATTTGCGTTGACTGGATTCTTTAGTTAATGTAGAAAAGTTTGTGCTTCTTATTTTTCGATGGATCCGGTTTACAATATTTCTGGGGTATCCATATTCGTCTGCTACGGCATTTATTTCATTTAATTCTCGTCTCCTAGCAGTAACGCTTGAGCAATGTGTGTATGCTCTACGGATGAGAAACTGGAATGCAGATAGTTTATATGTATTAGGATGTGCTGAATAATATGGTATAATTGCTGATGTTGCACTGGGCTTGCGGTATACTGAAAAAGAAATAATTTGTGATATAGGGTTTCTCTTCAACAGTAAGTCTAAAAAAGGGATAGTACAATTCTTTTCTAGTTCAACTGTAAAATTAATTGAGGTAATCTGCGAAGACAACAGTTCAGCAAATTTATATAAGGAATCTACGTCATCGTTCCAAAAGACAAGAATATCATCTATGTATCGTAGATATAGGCACGGAGCTACAGGAGTAAGTTGTAAAACTCTTTCCTCTAAATCTTGTAATACAATCTCTGCCAGGAAAGGTGAGAGTGGGGAGCCCATAGGTGCTCCTTCCTTTTGTTGGTAAATGACATCTTGAAATTTGAAATAAGTTCTTTTGTAAACCAATTTCAGTGCTTCCAGGAAAGCTTGGATTTCCAGATCATTCATGGTTCCCAAGGATTGTAGTTTTTCTTCTATTAACTCATGTGCATATGTTATCGGTACACTTGGGAACAATGACTCGACGTCCAGTGACGCAAACCAAAATGGAGAGCTCCCTGGTACAAAGTCTTTAATTTTCTTTAAAGCTGCAACAGAACTGGGTACTGAATAGGTTGAATTAGAAGTTAAAGGTGATAACAATTGTACTAGAGCTTTTTCAAGCGGTCTCAGAGGGTTAGTGACAACTGAGACAAGTGGACGAATCGGTTAAACAACTTTGTGGATTTTTAGTCTTCCGAAAAGTTCTGGGATTCTAGGTCCAATTGTTGGGTATAAAGTTCGGGTGAACGATGTAGGTAAATTACTATGATTTCTCAATCTGCTTAAAGCATTCACAGTTGCTGCTGTAGGATCTGATTTTATGACACTATGAGGAATTTTGTTGATGGCTTCTAAGACCTTAGTATGGTAATCCTTTCTATTCATAATAACGATTTTATTTGTTTTGTCGGCAGCTACTATTGCTATGTCAGGTTGATTTTTCAAGTTCTTGAGTTGAAATTGTTCCTTGGCAAATTGTGTATTGCGGTCTCCTTGTTGTACTTCTTTTTGAAGTCATTCGTGTGCTGAACGCGATGTATATAAACAAAAGTGACGTTCCACGGTGGACTCTTTTTCAAATTTTTACGATACCTGTTTTAGAATTCACCTGAGGATGTGCTGGGAGCCAGCATGAAAGATCTAGTGATGTGATTTTGACTTTTAGTTTTTGATTCAGTGTAATAAAAAGGCAATTTTCCATCGTTAAATTTGAATTTCATCTTATATCGTGCAACGACGGCATTCTAGCAATTGATGAATTTTTTCAATCGATATTTTAGAAGCTCATATTTTGCTGCAAATACATCAGAAGCGGAAATTAAGACTTACGCCACCTGGTGACCAAACCATTTCTTTCAAAAATTAGAAATTATGTGCAAAGGATTTCCCATCAGGAGCTGTATCCGGTGCAGAAAGAATTTTTCAAATCGGAGATTTAGAAGCAGAGATATAGAGGGGAACGCAATTTACCTTTACGCCCCTAGCGGACAGTCTATGAATTACTTGAAAATTTTAAAATTATATGAAAAACATGTCACACTGAAAACATAATCCAACAAAGAAGGAATTTTTCAAATCGGACTCCTAGTTGTAGAGATATTGAAAAATATAAGATATACACCTGCATCCCCTGGCGGAGAAACTGTGGAATATTTTAAAAAGAAAATATTCAGAAAAGGTTTATCGATGTGAGTGGCATCAGTCCACGAAAGAATTTTTTCAATCGATATTTTAGAAGCTCAGAGTTTATGGCAAATACATCAGAAGCAAAAATTAACGCTAACGCCCTCTGGTGGCCAAAGTATTCTTTACGAAAAATTTAAAATTATATGCAAAAGATTTTCCGTCAGGAGGTGTATCCGCTGAAGAAAGAATTTTTCAAATCAGAGTTTTAGAAGAAGAGTTATCGGGAAAGATGTATTTCAATTTTACGCCCCCTAGCGGAAAATCTATGCGTAATTTGAAAACGTAACTATATCTAAAATACTCTTCGACATAAATGGAATCGAAAGATAAAAGGTTTTTTTCAATCGGATGTTTAGAAGCAAATATGTGGAATAAAACGTCGACATCATCTGCATTTACGCCCTCTAGGGGCGAAATTGTGCATCGTAAAAAGAAACGAAATGAAGGATCATCATTCTCATATTTCAAGTTTCCCAATGCAAAAAGAATTTTTCAAATCGGACTAGTAGTTGCAGAGATATCGTGGGTACAGACGGACGGACGGACAAACGGGTAACATAAGCACGATCTTTTTTTACAAAAGACGTGCTAAAAAGGAAGATATCAGAGACAAAGGAAGTTTCAAATCGAACAGTTAGAAGAAGAGGTATAGAGAAAAACATGACTTAAATTTACACCCTTCCCCCGTCTCCAGTGGGAGAATTTCCAACACCGAAAAAGCAGAAATTATGCGAAAAGTATTTCTTCAGAGAAAAATCTATGCAGGAAAAGAAGAACTTTTTGTTCGCCTCGTGGATGAACAGACCGAGAAGAAACGCTTTTGAATTTTAAGCTCTATAGCGGTATATCTGTACATTATTCAACGATCATAACATTTCCGATATTTACTCTACCGCATACCATACCGTTAAAAGAACCAGTAGAATTTTTAGAAGTGGAAGTACAGCTGTGCACAGAGAATTACACATTAACCTTTGAAATTCACAAATTTGGGGATCGAATTCACGCCTCCTCGCACCGGCACCAGTTATTCTAATCGACTAAACTGCACCGACAGAATGTATCGCGGCATATTAGTCGTTTGGACACGTGCTTCATCTGTGTAGTATGTCACATCATCTTCCTCTCAATTTTTAGCACGTCTTTTGTAAAAAAAGATCTTGCTTATGTTATCAGTTTGTCCGTCCGTCCGTTTGTACCCACGGAATCTCTGCAACTATTAGTCCGATTTGGAAGACTTCGTTTTGCATTCAAAAGCCTGAAATATGCGAATGATGATCCTTTATTTCGTTTTTTTAAGATGTACAATTTCGCCGCTAGAGGGCGTAAATGCAGATGATGTCGAATTCAAAAATACGTTTTATTCCACGTATTTGCTTCTAAACATCCGATTGAAAAAAATATTTTATCTTTCGATTCCATTTATGTCGAAGAGTATTTTGGATATAATTTCTTTTTCAAATTACGCATAGATTTTCCGCTAGGAGGCGTAAAAGTAAATTGCATTTTTTCCGATAACTCTTCTTCTAAAACTCCGCTTTGAAAAATGTTTTGTTCAGCGGATACTTCTCCTGATGCACAATCTTTTGCATATAATTTGGAATTTTTGGTAAAGAATACTTTGGCCACCAGGGGACGTAAGCGTTAATTTTTTTCTGATGTATTTGCCATAAAATCTGAGCTCCTAAAATATCGATTGAAAAAATTCATTCGTGAACTGATGCCACTCACATCGATAAACCTTTTCGGAATATTTTCTTCCTAAAATATTGCACAGTTTCTCCGCCAGGGCGTAGACGTATCTTATTTTTGTCAATATCTCGACGTCTAGGAGTCCAATTTGAAAAATTCCTTCTTTGTTGGATAGTGTTTTCCGTGTAAAATGTTTTCATAAAGTTTCAAAATTATCAAGTAATTCATAGACTTTCCGCTTGGGGGCGTAAAGGTAAATTGGGTTTCCCCCTATATCTCTGCTTCTAAATCTCCGATTTGAAAAATTCTTTCTGCACCGGATACAGCTCTTGATGGGAAATCGTTTGCACGTAATTTCAAAATTTAAAAAAAAATCGTTTGGCCACCAGGTGGCGTAAGTCTTAATTTCCGCTTCTGATGTATTTGCAGCAAAATATGAGCTCCTAAAATCTCGATTGAAAAAAAGTCTTTTGTGGACCGATACTACTCATGTCGACAAACATTTTAGGAACCTTTTCTTCTTGAAATAATGCATGGTTTCTACGCCAATGGCGTAGATGAATATCTTATTTTTGTCAATATCTCTACTTCTAAAAGTCCGATTTGAAAAATTATTATTTTGTTGGAAAGTGTTTGCGATGCGAAATGTTTTTCCTATAAATTCAAAGTTTTCAAGTAAGTCATAGACTTTCCGCTAGGACGCACAATAGTAAATTGTGTTTTCTGCTCCTTAAACTTTGATTTGAATAAATCTTCCTGTATCGCATACAAGACCTGACGGAAAATATTTTTCACGTAATTTCTAATGTTTGGTAAAGAATGGTTTGGCCACCAGGGGGCATAAGTGTTAATTTCTGCTTCTGATGTATTAGTAGCAAAATCTGGGCTCCTGAAAACTCGAGTAAATTTTTTTTCTTGGACCGATACTGATCATATGGATAAACCTTTTGCGAATACTTTCTTCCTAAAATAATGCATGGTTTTCCCACCAAGGGACGTAAAGTCACATCTTATTTTTGTCGATAATTCTGTTTCTAAGAGTTCGTAAGCTCGCGATTATGTTTACAGCAATATCTGAGGGATTAAAAACCCGATTGAAAAACTTCCTTCTTCCGTCAGATACTATTGTTTTCCATACCGGTTCGATTGACATTGAATGGGTTTTGATAAATTTAATTTGCGTCAGAACGGATTCAAAACACGTGCTTATTACACCCGAAAATTTGGTGTCATCTTTCTTGTTCTTTTTTTCTAACGAAGAAGGAATTTTCATTAATTTCAGAAGGCACGTGGAAGAAACATCACACATCTTTCGAAGCAAAGAAGGAATTCTCATTAATTCCAGACGATGTGTGGAAGAAGCATCACACATTTTTCGAAGCGAAGAAGATATTCTAATTAATTCCAAACGATGTGTGGAAGAAGCATCACTCATTTTTCCAAGCGAAGAAGGTATCCTCATTAATTCCAGACGATGTGTGGAAGAAGCATCACACATTTTTTGAAGAGAATATTCTCATTAATTCCAGACGATGTGGGGCAGAAGCACCACTCATTTTTCGAAGCGAATAATATATTCTCATTAATTCCAGACGATGTGTGGAAGAAGCACCACTCGTTTTTCGAAGCAAAGAAGATATCCTCTTTAATTTCAGACGATGTGTGGAAGAAGCATCACACATTTTTCGAAGCGAAGAAGATATCCTCATTAATTCCAGACGATGTGTGGAATATTCGAAGAGAAGAAGATGTTCTCATTTCATCACGCATTATTCGAAGAGAAGAAGATGTTCTCATTTCATCACGCATTATTCGAAGAGAAGAAGATATTCTCATTAATTCCAGACGATGTTGGGCAGAAGCACCACTCATTTTTCGAAGCGAATAAAATATTCTCATTAATTCCAGACGATGTGTGGAAGAAGCACCACTCGTTTTTCGAAGCAAAAAATATATTCTCATTAATTCCAGACGATGTTTGGAAGAAGCACCACTCGTTTTTCGAAGCAAAGAAGATATCCTCATTAATTTCAGACGATGTGTGGTGAAGCATCACACATTTTTCGAAGCGAAGAAGATATCCTCATTAATTCCAGACGATGTGTGGAAGAAGCATCACTCATTTTTCGAAGAGAAGAAGATATTCTCATTAATTCCAGACGATGTTGGGCAGAAGCACCACTCATTTTTCGAAGCGAACAAAATATTCTCATTAATTCCAGACGATGTGTGAAGAAGAACCACTCGTTTTTCGAAGCAAAGAATATATTCTCATTAATTCCAGACGATGTGTGGAAGAAGCATCACACATTTTTCGAAGCGAAGAAGATATCCATATCCTTATTAATTCCAGACGATGTGTGGAAGATTCATCACTCATTTTTCGAAGCGAAGAATATATTCTCATTAATTTCAGACTATGTGTGGAAGAAGCAACACTCATTTTTCGAAGCGAAGAAGATATTCTCATTAATTCCAAACGATGTCTGGAAGAAGCATCACTCATTTTTCGAAGCGAAGAAGATATCCTCATGAGTTCCAAACGATATGTGGAAGAAGCATCACACATTTTTCGAAGCGAAGAAGATATTCTCATTAATTCCAGACGATGTATGGAAGACGTGCCACTCATTTTTCGAAGCGAAGAAGGAATTCTCATTAATTCCAGACGATGTGTGGAGGAAGCATCTCACATTTTTCGAAGCTTAGAAGAAATTCTCTTTAATTCCAGAAGATGTGTGGAAGAAGCATCATGCATTTTTCGAAGCTTAGAAGGAATTCTCTTTAATACCAGAAGATGTGTGGAAGAAGCATCATGCATTTTTCGAAACGTAGAAGGAATTCTCTTTAATTCCAGAAGATGTGTGGAAGAAGCATCATGCATTTTTCGAAGCGAAGAAGATATTATCATTACCTCCAGAGAATGCGTAGAAGAAGCATCATGCATTTTTCGAAGCTTAGAAGGAATTCTCTTTAATTCCAGAAGATGTGTGGAAGAAGCATCATGCATTTTTCGAAGCGAAGAAGATATTATCATTACCTCCAGACAATGCGTAGAAGAAGCATCATGCATTTTTCGAAGCTTAGAAGGAATTCTCTTTAATTCCAGAAGATGTGTGGAAGAAGCATCATGCATTTTTCGAAGCGAAGAAGATATTATCATTACCTCCAGACAATGCGTAGAAGAAGCATCATGCATTTTTCGAAGCTTAGAAGGAATTCTCTTTAATTCCAGAAGATGTGTGGAAGAAGCATCATGCATTTTTCGAAGCGAAGAAGATATTATCATTACCTCCAGACAATGCGTAGAAGAAACATCATGCATTTTTCGAAGCTTAGAAGGAATTCTCTTTAATTCCAGAAGATGTGTGGAAGAAGCATCATGCATTTTTCGAAACGTAGAAGGAATTCTCTTTAATTCCAGAAGATGTGTGGAAAGAATATTACACATTTTTCGAAGAACCTAACCGCTAGTCGATCTATTTTTTCGTTCGGAAGTAAATAAAAGCCCTTTTTGATAGTAGTGGGACTCGAACCGAAATTATTCTGCTCCTAGCCGAATTGATTCCCAATTATGCTACGCCTGCAAGAGCTTATCACTGCAGCTTGCCGTCTTGACATGCGAATTCATCTGAGGTTAGACCGTCACACACATGAGTGTCGGTATTTTCACTCTAACTTTTTTTACTAGTACGTAATAGAAAAGCCGAAGTTACTTTCTTAGAGAGCCTATCGTTTCGTTTTGTGTGTGGCTTGCATTTCATGCAATTAGCACTGATTATTGCTGCACTTGAATCTTTAAAAGAAATAGCTGTGTCGATTGGAATGTTTCTGCTGTTGATCCTCCTGAAACTTTGTAGTCAGCTGTAATCAAGCTTCGGATTGATTGAAATGGAAGTTAAGTGGTTTTGATGCAGGGCTTTTGATGCGATATACGTTAATTGTTGATCCCTACCGCATTAGAATACAGAACTGGAGTGTACCAAGCCGAAACCCATTCAGTTCTGCATTCCAAGCATTTAGAACTTCCGTCCTCGCAAACTGTTCGAAACATTAATTAGTAAATTCGGGTTGATAGCGGAGCATCATTCAATCGATTCGGAAAACATAATTTTATGAAGTACCTAACAACTGTGAGCAGCAATTATGAATACCAAGTGATTAAAACAATTTGTTACGTAACATTTCGCCTCTTCAGAGCTATTTCGTGAGATGCTTTCGTTTTCAAATAAAAAACAAGAATGATGACACCGAATTTTCGGTTGTAGTGAGCTCGTCTTTTAAATCACTTCCGACGGGAATACAATTTTTGGAAGTTATTCATAGTCTGTGCAACCCGTTAGAAAAACAAATCCATCGGATTTCTACAATCTATTAAATATCCAGAAATAGAAACAGCTGCTAACTTTCATCGGCGCTGAAAACTATGATACGAAAATTAACAAATGGTTATTAAGAAGTTTCTCACCGCAGAAAGAATACATCATATGGAAAGGGATTTTCAAACCAAACAGTTGAAGACGAAATATACACTATATTGACAAAGTTACCGGACGCATAGAAGAGAAGCACGACATAGCATTTATTGACATACATTAGTATGGTGTCGGTCCACCTTTGGTGGTCCACCTATGCATGCACTGAACCTTCCAGACATATTTTCGACAAGGTTTTGGAGCACAGAGATAGGCAGGTCCTTCCATTCAGTATATAATGCTGCCGCTAACTGTTGCTTAGTAGTAGGCCTTGGTTGCAAACTTCTTACGCGGCTCTCTCATTCATCTGCTGTAGGGAATTAAGATCAGGGCTACGTGCTGGTCAGTCCACACACGATACGGAATTATCTTCAAACCACGCCGTAAGAGTCCTTGCTTTATGGCTCGGTGCATTATTCTGCTGGTACCAACAAGGCTCGATTCCATAGTATTGCCACAGAGTTGGTAGGACATATTTGTCCAGAATATCGAGGTAGACGTGCTGGTTAACAGGTTTGTCCACGATAACCAATGGTCCGGGACCATACCACGGAAATCGCCCCCACACGAGTACACTGCTAGCTCCAAACTTGACCGTAGAAACAGTACACTATGGTAAATAGTGTTCCCCTGGCTGCCTCCATACCCACACTTACGGCCATCAGACTGATGAACTGTGAATCTGGATTCATCAGTCCATAGGACCCTTTTCGATTGATCTACGGTCCACAATAGATGCTCTTTACACCATGCTAAACAACGAGTAGCATTCCGAGTGGTAATAAAAGGCTTATGAGCAGCCGCACGACCACAGTAACCCGTGGAATGAAGTTCTCTGCAAATCATGTACATACCGAGGTTCCAGCATTTTTACTCACCTGAACACTGAGGTCTTGTGCAGTATTCCATTGATTAGCTGTAACGACTCTCCTGAGGCTTCGACGTCCTCTATCACTGATTTTCTTTGGTCTGCCGGTACGTTTTGCTGCTTCAGGCACTCCATGTGTCTTCCACTTTTTCAGTACATCCAAAACAGTTGACTTAGATATGTTTAAACGCCACTAGGTTTCTCTTATGGACAACCCACTAATATAACACCCAACAATATTTCCTTTCGCAAAGTGAGTTTTCTCCTGCCGCGACATTTTCACTCAACCTCAGAGTGCGATGTGATCGCGAGCGAAACAAATCACTGCACAACGATATAGCGATCAGTTGATGAAACTGAACGCCGCAATCGAGCAAAAACGCCCATAGACATGTAAAGGACGCCTCCCTGTCATCCTGTTACACGATAATGCCTGACCACATGTTGGTGCCACCACGAAATCAACCCTTGAGCAGTTACACTGGGAGGTTTTACCGCACGCGGCTTGCTCCCCGGACATTTCACCCTCAGACTTTCATCTGTTTCGCTCTATGCAACATGCCCTAGCCCAACAGCGGTTCAGAGGTGGAAAATGTCGTCACAGCGTTCTTCAGCTCAGAACCTGAGTCCTTCTATCAAAGGGGCATTCATTTGTTGCCTGAAAAACTGCAAAAGGTCATTGATTCTAACGGCCAATATTTCGTTGAAAAATTGTGTGCTGATTTCCTGATTGTTCCTGTCTCCTTTCTCCTTAAAACGCCGGACATTTTTGCATACCCCTAATAAGTTTTTTTTTTCTGTTGTATTTTGTTTAATAGCATACTGAAGTTGTATACTTCGTTTATAGACAAACCTTACATTTGATTATTAAATGGTTATTTAAATTGCGGCGAGCCTTACAAGCATATTTGTAGTTGGGTCTGTAACTTGTTTTTATTTATTTTTTATTTTTTGATTGAAGGTTTAACGACCGCCGTGAGCAACTCAATGAGCTATAAGCAGTCGCCCGTCCCTAATTTAGGGTCACTGGTTCCAGGGAAGGGAGAGAGCCAGTGCCGTAAGACAAACACAACATCCATGCCTCACCGGGATTCGAACCCGGACCCCTTACGGACGAATGATAAGAGGCCAGCGCCTTAGACCACTACGCCACCGGGGCGGCGGCTGTAACTTGATGCTTGCGTAGAAACTGATTCATTATCAATAGTTGGGTGCCCGAATATTCATGTCAGTTCAGTGCAGAATAAAAGAAAAAAACATTTTGAAATCAATGGCATGCTTATTTACGCCTCATTGTGGCAAAGTTACGTGATAGAATAAAACGACAGAGGCATCAGTCATCGTCATTTAGGCTTTCCAACGCAAAAATAATTTTTCAAGTTTGCAGATATAATTTGGGGACGTATTGATCGCAAATGCACGCTTCATTTCCAAAAGACACAACAGCCCCGGTGGCGCAGTGTTCTAATCGATGGCCTCTGATCATTCGTCCGAACGGGGTCCGGGTTTGAATCCCGGTGAGGCATGGATGTTGTGTTTGTCTTACGGCACTGGCTCTCTCCCTTCCCTGGAACCAGTGACCCTAAATTAGGGACGGGCGACTGCTTATAGCCCATTGAGTTGCTCACGGTGGTCGTTAAACCTTCAATCAAAAAAAAAAAAAAAGACACACTAGTAGTCATAATATGAGTCTGGCTTCTAAATAAATGGTATTCATTATTCAATTATTGCTGCGTTATTTTGCTTCATACGAAACCAAAATCACACAGAATACTTAAAAAGCAAGTTGTTTGCATAAGTCACGCAGGTAATCGTGACTCTGCTGAAAGTATACTTTGCCAAGTTCCACAAGCACTAGCTTTGTTTATTGCGTATTTCCAAATAAATTGTCTCTATGACAATTGACGACAGGGGGTAAAAAAATTAAAGAATAGCGCCGTAATTAAGGAAATTCTGGAAAAGAGCTTTTAGGTAACTGGTAGAATATAAACTGAAATATTCCAGCGTTTCGCATGAGAATCGTTATCTAATTTAACGAAGCCGAACAAATGTCTATAATTGGTTTTCAATTCTCTGAGGCGTTATTTGCGGTTCATCGAAAAAAGAAATGCTGCATTTGTCCAGATAGACATATATGGTTCTGTAATTAATTACTCCAAATACCGATCGAAGCAAATGTTTTCAAACTACGGTAAAACTTGCTCGTGGAAAACTGGTTCTCCAACAGAAGGCTAGTTTCTTCGTTGTAATTGCAGTTGTTCGGCTTCGTGAGTAGACATGCTGAAGCGGTTAGAGATCACAGGCTCTGATTGCAAGTTCGTATTAACTTAGGCATGGGAAATTAATTTATGAATATTTCTTGATATGGTATATACACTATTCGTCAAAAGTTAAGCACAGATCACAAAAATGCGAATCAAATAAAAACGAGTAAAGCAATCGGAATAAAAATTGGTGGAGAAACATATTTTTTTAATGCTTAATATCCACTCGAAAAAAATGTCACACGTACCCTTAGGTGCCAAACAGGAAAATGGCGAGAAAAGATTATTTTGCTAGTGGTCATAATTTGCGATTACAGGTCATAGTCAGACTTTCCGAATACTTAATTTGTTTAACATGTCTCAAAAAAGACGTTTGGAGGACTCAGAAAGATGGAGAGTTGTCGGACGGATGGAAGCTGGAAAGACAGTCACCGAAGTGGCCAGATTCATTCCGTCATTGCAAGGTAGTGAATACAATTCCAAATAAGTGAAACTGTTGTCAGACGACCTGTCGCAAGTCGTCCGAGGAGCACAACACTACAGGTCGGGGACGCAGATTGAATCCGTATCTCTTCGCTCCGGAGTAAGTTCCTCTAACCGACTAAGTTACACCAACGGAACATATATCTGCAGATCTGTCGTCGTGGTACGCGCTTCAACTCTGTAGTACGTCACGTCATCTAGGTCATATTTTTAGCACGTCTTTTGTAAAAAAAAAAAGATCCTGCTTATGCTGTCGATTTGCCAATCTGTAGACGACATATCTCTACACCTATTAGTCCGATTAAAAAAAAAATCTTTTTGCATTGGGAAGCTTGAAATATGCGAATAATAATTTCATTTTTTTTTTTTACGATGTACAGTCTAGCCGTCGGGCGTAAATGCAGATGATGTCGAATTCAAAATACATTTTATTCCATATATTTGCTTCCAAACAACCAATTGAAAAAAATATTTTTTCTTTCGATTCCATTTATGTCGAAGAGTATTTTAGGTTTAACTACTTTTTCAAGTTATAGATTTTTCGATAGGGGGCGTAAAAGTAAATTGCGTTTTCCTAGATATCTCTACTTCTAAAACTCCGACTTAATTTTTTTTCCTTCAGCGGATACAGCTTTTGACAGAAACTCTTTTGCATATAATTTCTAATTTTTGGTAAACAATATTTTGGCCTACAGGGAGCGTAAGTATTAATTTTTGTTTCTGAGGTATTTCCCATAAAACCTGAGCTTCTAAAATCTCTATTGAAAAAATTCTTTCGTGGACCGATGCCACTAACGTCGATAAATCTTTTCGGAATATTTTCTTCAAAATATAATATTTTCTTAAAATATCGCATGGTTTCTCGCAGGGGGGCGTAGATGTATATCTTATTTTTTTCAATATCTCTGCTTCTAAAGGTCCGATTTGAAAAATTATTTCTTCACTGGATATTGTTTCCGGTGTGACATGTTTTTCAAATATTTTCAAAATTTTCAAGTAATTCATAAACTTTCTGCTAGGGGGCGTAACGGTAAATTGTGTTTTTTTCGACATCTGTGCTTCTAAAACACCAATTTGAAAAAAAAATTCTGCACCGGATACAGATCCTAATGGGAAATCCATTGCATATAATTCCTAATTTTGGTAAAGTTTGGTCACCAGGGGGCGTAAGTCTTAATCTCCGCTTCTGGTGTATTTGCAGCAAAATCTGAGCTTCTAAAATCTCGACTGAAAAAAATTCGTTTGTGGACAGATACTACTCAGATCGAAAAACTTTTAGGAATGTTTTGCTTTTTAAAATAAAGCATGGTTTCTACGCCAGGGGCGTAGAAACCAAAACATTTGAAAACTTCCTTCTTTGTTGAATAGTGTTTCCGATGCAAATTTTTTTCGTATAAATACAAAGTTTTCAAATAAATCATAGACTTTCCGCTAGGGGGCGCAAATGTAAAATGCGTTTTCTTCGTTATTTCTGCTTCTAAAACTCCGATTTGAAAAATTCCTTCTGTATCGCTTACTGCTCCTGATGGGAAATGCTTTTCATACAATTTCTAATATTTGGGAAATAATGGTTTGGCCACCAGGGGGCATAAGTGTTAATTTCTGCTTCTGATGTATTTGCACCAAAATCTGAGCTATTGAATACTCGGGTAAAATTTTTTTCTTGGACCGATTCCACTCACACCGAAAAACCTTTTGAGAATACTTTCTTCCTAAAATAATGCATGGTTTTCCCGCTAGAGGGCGTAGATGCATATCTTAGATTTGTAGAAATCTCTGCTTCTAAGAGTCCGATTTGAAAAAAATCATTTTTTTGTTGGAGAGCGCTTCCGCTGCGAAATGTTTCTCATATAAATTCAAATTTTTCTTAACCCACAAGTCTGCAAGCTCACGATTCCGTTTACAGCAATATCTGCAGGATTAAAAACCCGATTGAAAAACTTCTTTCTTTCTTTTTTTTTTTTTTCATTGGAGGTTTGACGACCACCGTGAGCAACTCACTGGGCTATAAGCAGTCGCCCGTCCCTAATTTAGGGTCACTGCTTCCAGGGAAGGGAGAGAGCCAGTGCCGTAAGACAAACAAAACATCCATGCAACACCGGGATTCGAACCCGGACCCCGTTCGGACGAATGATCAGAAGCCATCGCTTAGACCGCTGCGCCACCGGGGCGGCGAAACTTCTTTCTTCTATCAGATACTATTGTTTTCCCTACCGGTTACATTTGTTTTTGAATAGCTTTGATAAATTTAATTCGCGTCAGAACGGATTTAAAAGACGTGCTCATCACACCCGAAAATTTCATTCGTCCGTAAGGGGTCCGGGTTCGAATCCCGGTCAGGCATGGATGTTGTGTTTGTCTTACGGCACTGGCTCTCTCCCTTCCCTGGAACCAGTGACCCTAAATTAGGGACGGGCGGCTGCTTATAGCCCATTGAGTTTCTCACGGTGGTCGTTAAACCTCCAATCCAAAAAAAAAAAAAAAAACATCGGAAAATTCAGTGTTATCTTTCTTGTTTTTTTTTTTTTTGTTTTTTTTTTTGTTTTTTTAGAAGTGAAGAAGGAACGTTTCCTTTATTCCAGACGATGAGCGACACGAACATCACTCATTTTATCGAAAAACCCAAAGGCCCGTAGATCCATATTTACGTTTTGGAGACCAGTGTGAAAACAGAAATTTTCGGTGACGGTTATCCTCGCTTCGGAGTGAGTTGCTCTAACCAACAAAGCTACGTCTTGACACGTGTTTCGCCTCTGTAGTACATCACATGCTTCGATTTGCACAGAGACACGCTGGTCATAATGTTTATGCTTTTCGGTATAATATTCAACGAATTAATTAAAAACTCTAGATTTATTTATTTATTTATTTATTCATCAGAAAATTTAGTTACAGGCACTAATTTATTTCAACTAGAAAACACCGTTCAGCAAATAAAACAAGTTAGTAAAATCATGCAATGCATTGATTATTATACGCTTTCCAACATACCAGAAATCATTACGCAAGTTATTACTCAAGTTATGAGGATAATGGCGGTAGAATAAATCTCGCTCCTAGGACCTGACCTTTGACCCAATTTGGATGATATTAAACAGAACCGGGGAAATATACTTCCGGAAAAACATGATAAAGTTTTGTCTCAATCGAAGCATTTTTACGTAAGTTATAACGCATAATGGCGATGAAATGGATCCTGCTCCTATACCTTTGACCCCATTTCGCCCATTTTCAACAGGGTTCGTCCTCGAGTGGTCCCCTACCACATACTAAAGCGTCATTGAAATCGAACCATATTTACGCAAGTTATGACGCATAAGGGCAGTGGTATGCATCCCGTTCCTATGTCCTGACCTTTGACCCCATTTTCAATAGGGTTCGTCACCAGGTGGTTCCGTACCACATACTAAAATGTCATTGAAATCGAATCATATGTGCTCAAGTTATGACGCATAAGGGCAATGGAATGGATCCCACTCCTATGTCCTGACCTTTGACCCCATTTCGCCCATTTTCAATAGGGTTCGTCCCCACGGTGATCCCCTATCATATACTAAAATTTCATCGAAATCGAACCATTTTTACGCGAGTTGTCGTTCGGTCGGACAGACGTACAAAGCTGGAGCATATACGCTTCTTCAACTTACGGTTGGAAAGCGTAAATAACTACAGCCATGTTAAAAAAGGGAACATACTAAACTTTATCGGCAGATTCCGTCTGAAAAAACAAACGCAGCCATTTTGAGTGAAATAAGTATCGCGAGATTACGTGGGAATCCAGAAATTCTTTGGGGATGGAAAAACTCTTTTCCTCAATTTAGTACACGTGCTACTTCTGCGAAATCAAGGAACAAATGCAGCAGAAAATCACCTGAAGAAGAAAAGAAAAGTTATAAGTGTTCAAAGAGAAATATGTGAATGACTCATCTCAAATAGTTTTGCGAAAGTATTTGAAGAATGATTCGCTTCTGAAGAGAGCTTCAATTAAACACTTAAGCGGCTGAGGATTTGCGGCTTATTTATAACTTGTTTTTGAAGTAATGTGTCTATTAAAAATCCTTTCTCGTTTCAGATAATTATATTTTTCTAAACGTTTTACTTGATGTAAAGGGAACGAAAACGGGAGCAAAAGCGTAAAGGTCGGCACACGAGAGAAATGCGATAAATAAAGCAGCGGATATTTTGAAAAGCAATTCTCTTTGAAGTGCCCCGTGTTAATTAGAAGCATACTGAGTTCATTCGCGTGAAACTTATTAATACTTCTATTTACGTATTTGGCTTATAGGTTTTGTTTCCGAATAATCGATAAATAAAAATTTAACTGACTTAAATTACGAAAGCCACAACAGACTTATTTGTTTAAGTGTTGTTGCCTGTATTACGTTTTCTGCGGATCTTGAAAATATTCTTAATCAGAGATTACACAGGGTGTCCATAAAGTCTTTCCCACATTACAAACTTGAATGCACTCAGTGATAATGAAATCTGCGCATTTAGAATAAAAACATGCTACAACCGCGAAACTTAGCAAATAGCTACAGTGCGTGCTGGTTTGCAAATGATAAACGTTTGCGGCGATTGTGCATGATCCCACACCCTCTGGTGGCGCTGCAAGCACGAACCGGCAGCCTTATCAACCGGCGTGTAGTCGATACCCCATGAAAGAGAAAAGTAACCGCCCGACGCAAGCAAGAGCACAGAGTTACAAGAATGCCTGGTAGACGTCAGAGACGTCGATTTACGCAACTTACGGACTTTGAGAGAGGCCCGATCATCGGGCTGAAAACCGCAGGGTGGTCGGCGTGCAGTATAGCCCACTACGTGGATCGTTCTGATCATACCGTCCAACTGTGTTGGGAACAGTGGACACGTGACGACACTGCCACACGGCAGAGCGGCTCCAGACAGACCAGGAGGACCCCCCCTGTAGAGAGAATCGACGGATCATGCGCCAGGCGCGAGCGGATCCCAAGAGGACACGGTCCACTATACAGGCAGATGCAGCGGCTCCTGTGTTCCCACGAACCATTTCCTTACGCCTCACGGAAGCGAATCTGCGATCCCAGCGCCCCTTACGTGTGCTGCCATTAACACCGGAACATCGCCGGCTCCTTTTACAGTGGTGCCAGGCCAGAGCAACGTGGAACGCCACAGACTGGTGACGTGTGATGTTTAGCGATGAGTCCCGCTTCGTTTTGGAAGACAGATGAATATCGTGTCCGGGTGTGGAGGTCCCCGGTTCAACGGCACAATCTCAACCTCGCTATAGAGCGTCACACCTCCCACACTGCAGGGATTTTGGTCTGGGGAGTCATAGCCTATGATAGCCGATCAGCTCTCCTCGCTATAGAGCGTCACACCTCCCACACTGCAGGGATTTTGGTCTGGGGAGTCATAGCCTATGATAGCCGATCAGCTCTCCTCGCTATAGAGCGTCACACCTCCCACACTGCAGGGATTTTGGTCTGGGGAGTCATAGCCTATGATAGCCGATCAGCTCTCCTCGCTATAGAGCGTCACACCTCCCACACTGCAGGGATTTTGGTCTGGGGAGTCATAGCCTATGATAGCCGATCAGCTCTCCTCGCTATAGAGCGTCACACCTCCCACACTGCAGGGATTTTGGTCTGGGGAGTCATAGCCTATGATAGCCGATCAGCTCTCCTCGCTGTAGAGCGTCATACCTCCCACACTGCAGGGATTTTGGTCTGGGGAGTCATAGCCTATGATAGCCGATCAGCTTTCCTCGCTATAGAGCGTCACACCTCCCACACTGCAGGGATTTTGGTCTGGGGAGTCATAGCCCATGATAGCCGATCAGCTCTCCTCGCTATAGAGCGTCACACCTCCCACACTGCAGGGATTTTGGTCTGGGGAGTCATAGCCTATGATAGCCGATCAGCTCTCCTCGCTATAGAGCGTCACACCTCCCACACTGCAGGGATTTTGGTCTGGGGAGCCATAGCCTATGATAGCCGATCAGCTCTCCTCACTATAGAGCGTCACACCTCCCACACTGCAGGGATTTTGGTCTGGGGAGTCATAGCCTATGATAGCCGATCAGCTCTCCTCACTATAGAGCGTCACACCTCCCACACTGCAGGGATTTTGGTCTGGGGAGTTATAGCCTATGATAGCCGATCAGCTCTCCTCGCTATAGAGCGTCACACCTCCCACACTGCAGGGATTTTGGTCTGGGAGTCATAGCCTATGATAGCCGATCAGCTCTCCTCGCTATAGAGCGTCACACCTCCCACACTGCAGGGATTTTGTTCTGGGGAGTCATAGCCTATGATAGCCGATCAACTCTAGTAGTGGTACGTGTATCATTGACAGGCCAGCGGTATGTGGACGAGATCCTACGTCACCATGTGCTCCCATTCCTGACCGGGGTCACGGGTGCGCTATACCAGCAGGATAATGAACGTTATTGGTTCTGTCTCTGCTGAGATGTTAAACAAAACATGGCGTGAAATCGAATATCGAGTTAGATGTCCTCAGGTCCACAATTGGCTTCCATGAGGAAGGGTACTGATTCTGAAAAAAAAAACCTATACTTGTGAACCATCATTGTTGTGCAATCCCTTTCTCGTACCTGTAATACTTTTGTTATATTGAGTTTTTTAATGTGGAAAAGAATTTATGGACACCCTATATTGCTGTTGCTAGTTTTATATTTATTTTGTTCTGCCGATTCTAAAAATACACTACTCTTTGTGAAATTTGCGACACCATGAAAATATTTAATATAGATTTTGATTATACATACACTGGCGGAAAGTGAAAGAAGAACACCAAGAAGGAGACGTCTGATACCAACGAAATTTATACAGCATAATAACGGAATACAGAGGATAACGTGATCAAAACATTATGGTAAAATACAGTTGTATTTGCTGGTAAACTCAAAAATAACATTTCCATGTAACATGGTTAGTACGAGGTTGAACCACCATGAACTGCGTCACACTGTGCAATTCTGGCACGGAGTCTGTCGTACTGATGTTGGATGTAAGTTTGGGGTATTGAGTTCCAAGCATCCTCAACCTGGACGCGTAAATCGGGGATGGTCGTGGCTGGCCGTGGAGATCGGATAAGTCGTTGTCCCATAAAATACCACACGTGTTCAATGGGGGACAAATCCGGTGAACGTGCAGGCCATGGAAGTTGTCTCACACCCTGAAGTGCATGTTGCGTTGCACGTGTCATGTGTGGGCGTGCGTTATCTTGCTGGAAAACACCACGATGGACCGACCTTACAAATGGCACAACAACGGGATGAATGATGTTGTTGATGTAGGAGGAGCTGTTTAACGTACCCGGTACAAACACTAGTTGTGTACGGAGGTGATAGCTGATTGCTCCCCACGCCAGGAGACCAGGTGTAGGCCCTGTGTGTCGCTGGCGGATGCAAGAAGGGTGGAGACGCTCCCCTGTGCGTCTGCAAACACGCATACGGCCATCGGAGGCTCCCAAGCAGAATCTGCTTTCATCGCTGAACACGACAGATCGCCATTGCGTTATCCAGTGCAGACGTTGGCGACACCACTGCAACCGTTCCTGACGGTGGGCTGGAGTCGGAGGTAGACATGCCAGAGGCACACGTGCACGGAGTTCTGCATCCAGTAGACGGTTGCGGGTTGTTCGCACAGTCACCGCAGGTGCAACGGCAGCTCGGATTTGCGTCGCAGTGGATGTTCTGCTTGACAACGCCGCTCTTCTTATGCGTCGATCGGTCCGCTCATCAGTCCGTCTGTGACTCCCGGTTCCACGTCTTCTCGTGTGGGAATGTTCCTCGGACCATCTACGCCACCATCGTACCACCACCGATACTTCCCATCCATTTCGCTCCGAAATACGACGATACGACCACCCGGCCTCGCGGAGTCCGACTAGACGACCTCGCTCAAAGTCCGATAACGACTGAAATCGTACACGTCTTCCATGTCCAGGCATTGCAGCTTCTTCAGGGTCTTCGCACGTGTCCGTACGCCGACGACTGATTACATTCACTTCGCCGTACTCCTTAAATACCACCGACGATAATTTGCATATTATGCCGTGCTGTGGCGTAAGCGCTCACCGGTTGGTCCCGAAATTAACATCACACCTACGTAAACTCGACTCCATTAACATATGTAAATTTCATGATCGTCCGCCAATTCCTTCTTGGTGTTATTTTTTCACTTTCAGCCAGTGTATTTAATATTATTCCGCTTCGAATTAAAATATATAACGGAAGAATCGAAGTTTTACAAAATCCTCAGTTTAAAGCAGGATGAAATAGATCTGCTTAGTTAACAGAGCACCGATAGCAACTGTCTTTTAAAAGGAAAAACAGGAAACAAACAAAAACGTGAAGGGAGAAGAAATATTCAGAGTTCGATTTTTTTGCTGGCGCCGAGTTTTCAGCTCGTTCATCTTAAACATATTCAAAGTGAAAAATCAAAATATTGTTTCTATTTCAACAAACCTTAGTTTATGTGACTACTGCGAATCTGTCCCCACATCTCACTTACTAGATTTTCAATGTTCGGTGGTCGATACTGCGTTATTTTCATCTTCAGACAAACCTGGAGACTTTCATCTATGAGCGAACTTCTCAATTTGCATTTTATCACATTCATACTGGAAAAAGTTTGCTCACAGCAATAAGTTGAACCAAATATAGTCAATACGGCATGTGCGTACTTCTTCAAAGGAGAATATAATTGAGGAAGACTGTTCCGTTTCTCGAAAACAATTTTGTCTCTAGGAGTAAAAGTTCAGTCCACCTGTGATCTGAAATTAATTTACTGCGTTCTTGATCATGCCAATATTTCCTTAGATTTCAGATCAGTAAATTGCAATTCAAAATCGGCTCGATCGAATATGAAATGCTGAAAAATTTAAAGATTCTAAATCGCATATCAACGGTTTTGTAAAAAGCCAAAATACGTTTTTGTAATTCATGAACTCTTGGAACCTTGTGAGGACGGAGTTCCGCATTTTATCGCTCATTCTATCGATACAATCGATAGAATGAGTTCCGCATTCTATCGTTCCGAAATCAATATAAATATCAGTTCCGCAGATAGAAATTCTTTAGAATGAGTTCCGAAGGAGTTCCGCAGTCTATCGATACAATCTTTGAAGTATTTGAAATCTATCGAAACTCAAAATTCGTGATGTTTCTTCAAGAAACTAAAATGCAAGAAAATGCCCCGTTGCAAGTCAAAAGCAAACAAAAGTAGTTTTTGTTAGAAACTACGGATTTCTTCCAGCATGAAAATAGCAATGCTTCCTTTCCTTGAAGTTTCAAATTCAATATATTTAAGTGCGATATTATTGTCTACTAAGAAGTAGAACTTTGACAGCCAATTGGTATCAGATAATTCAGGACGATCAACGTTCTTATCCGCTAAGAAAGTCCTTATTTCATTCAGACATAGTGAGAATCGTTTCAAAACTTCGCCTCGCGATAGACATTTGACTTAATTGTGTATTAGCAGGTCAGTGTTAAAAATCGTATTCAGTCGTGTAGATAAAAAATAGCTGAATTAAAAAGCTGTCTTTACACGATAAAAACTAGAGCTGGCTTAAGCACATCAAGTCAAGATTTATTACCACTAGTTAAAATAGTTAAAACATTTAAAAATCATAAGACCTTTCGGACATTTTTTCATGTCCGAAAGGTCTTGTGAATTTTAAATGTTTGAAACTATTTTAACTAGTGGTATTAAATCTTCACTTGAGGTGATTTTGCAGGCTCAAGTTTTTATCGTGTAATGACGGCTTTTTAACTCAACTATTAGCAAGTCGGAATACTCATTATCTACTTCACGTAATAATTCTTGAAATTCTCGATGATACAAGCTTCTTGCCATTATTGTGTTTATAACCTTTGTGACGTGCCTGCCCAGCAGGACGCACACGGCATAAAGGCAGATAGCAGTGAGAACGAACGTCCGCGTAGCTCAATTGGTAGAGTGACTTATTCCGGAATGAGGGGGCCCGGGTTCGAGCCCCGGCGTGGACAAAAATGATGGAGAAATTTACTTCGTTATACCTTATTAACGAGTTCCATCACTTTGCAGATTTTATCAGGCAAGGATTGTGCTTATAAAGACTCTTGATGAATAATACTGTGAAAACTCAGAGTGTTGTGCTGCATTTCTTTGCGCACCAAAGCCACAGGTCCTTTATTTACTCCAACCATATACGGTACACCGTCAGTGGCTAAAGAAATTAAGTTATTGATATTTATTTGATTATTACCGAGAAAGTCTAATACTGCTTTTGTTATATTCTCCCCTGTTGTCTGTCCTTTGAGTGGTAGGAGTGCAAGTAATTCATCCCTAGGGCCGATATTTGTTGCATACGTTGCAAATAATGTTTCTTGTGCGGTGTCACTTAAATAGCTCGATTCATCCAATGCTAGCGAAAATGCGGTAGCGACAATTACATCGTTGAGTTGTTGGTTAGAAATTTGTTTTGCCGTTCTAGTTGCTTAATTGTTTTCGCAGAATGGGGCACGTTATGTATTTTTTTTTATAATATCGGCACATTTTTTAAAATCGCGAATAAGATATTTTGAAGTATTTATAAAACACTCTTTCATGTATTCATCGTCAGTAAAAGGCTTACCTCGTTGCATGATCTCCTGAGCGACTGTAAAACTCGCAGATGTAATGTGATTGGCAGTCTGGCACGTTAAACCGTCGGAGACCGGGCACAGCCCCCGGTAATAAATAAGGGCGTCTTCCTCCCCATTTCTACCTCGCTTCCGTGTCCCTTTCCTGATCATATGTAGAGAATTTTAGGAAGGGAGTGTCTGACCCCAGGTCTTAAACAACCCTTAGAAATAGGAAGCTAGGAGATTTGGGCTAGAGTGCTCGATAGGAAAGTGACACGTAAGAGAAGTAGAAAGGGGGAGGAAGACGCCCTTATTTATAACCGGGGGCGGGGGGCAGTACCCGAGATCCGACGGCTTAACGTGCCCATCCGACGCACGGCGGATATTTTAGTGGATCGAGCGTTCGTACCTGCCTGCGATCGAACCTGAGGTCGCTTCCGCGACAGTCACGAACGTTGCCCACTAGGCCACCCGCGGCCTGTGTCGCTTTTCTATCGGGCGCTCTAGCCCAAATCTCCTAGCTTCCTATTTCCGAGGGTTGACCTGATGTCAAAAACTCCCTTCCTATAATCCTCAACATATGATCGAATCTGATCTTTGTTGGGGTTTTTTTTTCTGCAGTTCTTCAACCGCTTTTCTTTTGGACTCTCGCACCGGATAGTTATGCGCAAAATGTTTATGTTTTATATTTAAATGTATTTCCAAATTTAATTTTTTTCTGTTAGAAAGTTT